>JARHVA010001141.1:495000-662500 GCA_037957365.1 Torreya grandis | reverse complement strand
AAATTCATGGGTAAGATAGGTGGGGAGATAAATTCCATGTTATGAGCTCTACTTATCCAAAACAAGTCATAAGAATTGTGAAAAGTGTACCAAACCTTTAGACTTGGCATAAAAAACTGCCTTCATGATTTACCTTCCAAAACTACCTTATCACTATATATGGTCAGGTATGATGATGGGTATAAGTAGGAGGTTATAAAAATAATCCCTCACATGCATTGGATTATCCCTTGACCATTCCTATTCCTTTGGCCATACACAATCATCCTTAGTAGTCTCAAAATGACTCTTTTCCATGTACCTCCCACACTTGGCACCAAAAAACTTCCAATTTTGACAATTGAATAATGAAAAATGAGGGATGAAACTTTTAAAAGGTTTAATATCATTATTTTTAATAAATAATCCTTAAAATGATTCTGTAATTGAGTTTCACCATTTTCCCTTAAGTGTTCAGTATCTACCCCACTAGACTAGTTGAAATGAAATAGATAGAAGATAGGATTATGAGTTAATATAGTTTATAAAATGGACATGAGGACTTATAAAAATTCCTAATCTTCCATCCAAAAGTGATAACACAATTTGAATGTTCTCAATGCCTACAAAACACATAAATTGGTTAAAATAATCCTTATTATGACCTTATCCATATAGTTTCGTACACCTTAGTCATATTTGGAGAATAATTAGAGAATAATATACATCATTAAACTAGTTTAATGTCACCTCCAATACTTTTGGATGCTCTAATTACAAGCTTTCTCTAGTTGGGTCCTTATGAGGGTTTACAAGGGTTTTAGAGAGGTTTTTAGTGTTAACCTTCATTAATAAAGTTGGAACATTGGAAATACTTTATAATACCAATTATTACTTCCCAAGAACCCTCTATATCATTCCTAAACAACTAAACTTTCCATGCAAGGGGTTATGAAAGATATGAGTGTCTAAAGTCGCCATTCAAGTCATTTTCATGCTTCTTGTGAGGGTTTGAGCACATATTAGGCCAAAAATGGTTTATTATAAAGTTTTAATACCAAAAAAATGTTATATAACTTCTTTATATTCCCTAAAATCATGCTCTAATCCCTATAATATCTCATCAAGAGCTTAAAATGAAACTGACCCCTGTTTTGAGACTAGGTCCATACCTTGCCAATGGGTCTGCCTGCACCTTTGAGCCAAAATATTCCTATTTTCACATATAATTCCCATTAATAGATTTAAAACATAATTTTAACCCCCATATTAATTATTAAAAACACTATAATTCTTGTCAATGGTTGGAATTTGAAATGACCTTGCATTTGGAGCTAGATTTGCATGTTTCCTCATTAGGTCTACCTGTAGACCTTCTTGTCTAGAACACTTTGTTTGAATTAAATAATTATATACCAGTTTATAATGTTTTTAAATAATTTTTACATCTATACAAACATTTTTTACTGATCAAACTGACTTCTAGTTCACTATCCATCACTTTTCCTCAAAACTACCAGTTGTGTGCATGGAAAAAGTACATTAACTTTGAGACATAATAGAGGAATATTTTAATATTTATTTGTGAAAATTGAATGTTTTTAAATATTTATAAGGTCATAATTAACAACTTCAACAAATTATTTTTCCCAATTCCATGGTCATGGGGTCTAACCATCTCAATATGCCTAAAAAGGCCTCAAAAACCTTATTTTTTTTGCATATTTTTGACCAAACCTCCTTATAGATGATTATTAGAAAATAATTTCATGATTATATGTTTTTAATACATTATATATACCTTAATTTAAATCTCATGGAACATTGGGATCCATATAAAGCCTTTATCCTTATTGAAATCTCCATGTTTACCCCTAGAACCAAGGGTTTCCTAACCTCCCTGTACAGACTGAGTTCATTTTGCCAAGAGAGAAAGGTGTTTGGGATTTTTTAGAATGTATTAGGCATGATATTACATTAATTTTATGTTATTGAATCATAGTAACAAGTTTTAAACCTTCCCTTCCTCCCTAGGTAATCAAAATCTCATCTTTCTCCTTCCAAGCCAAAACCCTACTTGACTGCAATAGTGGACTGGGATGATTTTATTATATATGTCTTTCTTTGAATGTACTATAAAGATATTAAAAAAATTAAATATACTTATTGACATGTTTTTCATGTTAAATTTGGTACCATTCCCTTGATTCTTAGATCATACTAGCACCTTCAAGGCTTCACACTGGTCACTACCTTCTATAGTCTCTTTGGCTTGGTTGTAGGTCACTTTATAGGTTTGATTAGGGAAATATGGTAAATATTACCTTATAAATATATTATTTAAATATAAACACCTTATTTATCACCTTGAATCCATCTTATATGGTTAAAACCATCATAATCTATGCCCAGTCCTTGACTTCCTTATTTGACCTTTATCTCAGTCCATACAGAGGCTGTAGGTGCACCTTCTGATCCTTTATACTTCTTTAAGGGTTGGGGTTATTTATCAATATCATAAGTTTATAATTTTTTTTATTTCATTCACATTGAAATCTCAAAGGCAATGGAAAAACATGAGTTGATGACCACTACCTATTAACCCTATTGTAAGTGCAAATCTTGCCCTATGTACAGACAGGTTGTGGGCCTATAGAGTTATTACATCCAAGAACATCTTCCCTCATGAAATTTTACTCAGGAATGTATTTTTTAAAATTTTTAATTCTTCCCCCTTATTTTTCATATTTTATGACCCTCAATATAAAGTGCAAGGTGAAGTTTCCTTCAAAATCCTATAGGTTTCACTATCAAGTTTTAGTGGTTTTTTAGGCAACTTTGAATTTTTAAAGGACCTCTCTCCCTTTATAATTCACTCTTAAAAATTTATTCATTCCTTTTCCATACTAGGGAAAACAATAATAAACCTTAAAATGACATTTAAATCTCATCCATCCATCTCATACTATGCTTACAAAAAGCAAGAGGCTCTCTATTTAGTAGTTTTAGGGTAGGTAGTCTTAAACCAATCCTTACTTCCTCTACATGGTTTGAAACCTTACCCTACCATATTTATATCCTCATATGAATTTTAAAAACCTTATTATCATACTAATATCTCCCAAAATTTCAAGTTATCTCATTTCTTCATACAATTTCCTATAGGAATCTTGCTCAGACACCTATAGGTGTGTAATGGCATGCTCTACACATGCATGATATGGATATGATAGGACTATGTCAAGGAAGGGCCTTCAAAACCATGTAAGGGAATTGATAAACCTTTGAGACATGTTACTCATAAAAACACATATGGAACCATCTTCAACACAAAAATTCTAATGTAGAGGACATTTGCAAATATATATGTTGACTGTCAAGGGCTGATAATGAGGAGAAACACAACTATTGGGTGTTATTTTGGAATTTCAAAGGTTAAAAAATTTATCTACATTTACAAATACATCTTCATGTGTTCAAACCTCTAAGAAAACTTCATGTTTTCATTGAAATGTAGAAAACATTCCCTCAAGATATTTATAAGTGTTTAAGGAGCTAGCAGTTTGTGAACTATCCCAACCCATAAGATGCTTCTTTGACATTTGATGATATTTATGCTAGGATGTTGATGGAGAAACTATGGAGGAGTCATTATAATCATGTGAAAACATCAAACCCAATTAAAACAAACATAAGAATCAGAAATTAGCTCAAAAGGAGACCCCTCACAGTTGTAAATGCATAAAAGGTTGCATGGAGTCTAACTAATTATTCATAAAGGAGTAGTCACTAAATTGAAAGTTATTTTTTTGGATTTGAATTAGATTTAGAGTAATATCCACCCCTATAATCACTCTTCCCAACTCCACTTGTATAGGCCATACCAAGTGTTTAAATTTGACCCTTTTTTTCTTGCCAAGATAAGGAGGAAGGAAAAGAAGCAAAAATTTAATTTTTTTTATGAATTATATATAAAACAAACATGTAAATGATTTTTTAGAGGTGAAGATGCACATAAATAATGTTTTCACCTTAAAGTGAGATGATCCATTTCGTACAATTGCCCAAAAGGTCCTAAAAATAAGGGAAAACTACCTTTCTCTGAGCATAACTAATTCTTGGACTATCATATGACTATTTATGACATTCTCTAATCTCCCCACATTGAAATATAGATATATGACAATTTGTCTCCTCAACCCATCCATACAAGTCCTTTATTTTAGCTAAAAAGGTGGCTCCAAAAGCATATTTGACATATGAAATATGGTAAAGATAAATAAATGACTTAGAGATATCTTAATACATATCCAAAACCATATTAAGAACAAATCAACATAATTTGTACATTTTAATAGGTTTGACCCTATTTGACTAGGGTTGACTTTCATTTACTTGACTAGTATAAGGGGGCTAGACTTGGACCAATGCTAGACTAGGGATAAGTAAAACATTTTGATCAATATGAAACCCATATAGGACATGAATACAATTTTAAAAAGTTTATAAATGTAGGGGTTTACTCAAATTTTACTAAAGGTCAAATTTGGTCAACATTTTTTACAACTCTTAGGGGTAACATGCTTACCTATGTTAGAGACTAGTAGCCTTATCCAACTGAGGGCCAATGGATTCTTAAATATGACTAATAATGACATGGAAAATAAAAAAAAAAACAAAAAACACCACACCAACAACAACAAGACCAATCAAAGATAACACAAAACAAGACATAAGACAAATCTCACACTTATGCATAAATACTTAGGGAACACAAGGTAAACAAGAAACTATGTACAAAGGAAGAGGAGAACCTTAGATAAATGTTTGAAGTGTATCCCATTGAATAGGATATGAATCTCCTTTCCATCCAACCTTGAGATTTGGAAAGCATTATGTTGTTTGGATTATGTGATCACATATGGGCCACTCTATAAAGCATCAATCTTTGTGTGTTTTCTAGGTTTAGCCCTATCTTCATTCCATTTTAGGATAATGTCTCCTTCCTTGAAACTCCTTAGCATGGATTTATTATCAAAATACCTCTTTGTTTTCTCTTGGTGAGTGGTCATAGTTTTCATAGCTTGATCTCTTGTTTCCTCAAGCTCTATCAACTCACATAACCTGACTTCCATGCTCTCATTCTCCATCAATTGTAACTAATAGGTGAGTTCCAAATTTGGTAAGTAAAGTTAAATAGGTAATCTATCCTCCGTTCCATAAATAAGTGTGTATGGTGAGTTTCCAATTGCTCTCTTTGGGGTGATCCTATCAGCTCAAAGGGCTATCTTTAGCTTAGAATGCTAAGTCCTTTGATTTTCCTCCATTATCCTCTTTATGATCCTGATTAGATTCTTGTTTTTGGAATTATCTTATCCATTCCCTTAGGGATAATAGTTTTAGGAAGTGATAAGATAGATGACATGTTTCAAATCCCATTCACTTGTCCTTGCTCCTAGAAACACTAATGTATTATTTGAGATTATTGTTGAAGGAGCTCCAAACCTTATTACTCTACCTTCATATAAGTCTAGGATAGAGTTTTCATTTGCCTCCTTAAGGGATATATCCTCTACCCATCTTGTAAAGTAATTAGTATCAGTCAACACCTAGGTGTGACCAACACTATAAGGTAGATTGATTAGGCCTATAAAATCCAAACCCCATTGTATGAAGGGTTTCTCAACTTGGATTGGACAAAGAGGCAAGGTAACTAAATTTTGTTTTCCATAAAACTGATCACACTTTTGACATTTTATTACCCAAGCATGAGTGCCTTTAAACAAGCTAGGCCAAAAGTATCTAGCCCTCATAATCCTACCAGTTGTAGTTGTTGGAGCAAAATGACCACTAGCAGGTTCATCATGGAATTCAAATAGTAATTTTTCAATCTAATCCAAATCAAGACACCTCAATAGCACACTTGAAAATTCCTTCCTAAATAGCATTCCATCAACAAGTACATAAGGAATGGATTGTAACCTAAAGTACCTTCTTCTAGCTCTATCAAGACCTTGTGGACACTCATTGGTTTCAAGGAAATGAATCATGTATTATGTCCAACTACTCATGGATGAAGGTTCAACTACTATAGGGTCATCATGGAGTGCCAAAACAACCTCCCTTTGGTCCTTAAAGTATGAATCAAGGTGTTTACATAACCCTTTTCACTTCACTAGCTTGGTTGTCTTGATTTCCACATCATACTCCGTCACTTTATGATCTAACCTACCCTTTTCTCATTAAAATCCTTGCTCAATATAAATTACTTGACACTAGGATTAGGCACAAGTATGTGAATATTATTATTTGATATCATGTGTCTAAACTTCTTTAGGATCCTAACAACTAAAAGCATTTATTTTTCAACATAAGTGTATCTTTCCTCATAGCCTTTTAAACCTTGGATAAATAAGGAAATAGGATATTATAAATTCTCATCATTTGATTGAGTTATCATGGCAGAGATTACCTCTTCATTTTCAAAAGTATACAAAGTGAAATCCTTGGAAAAGTTTGGACTTGTAAGAGTAAGAGCTTGGGTAATAGCTTGTTTGATCTCTTCAAAACTTTATTTTCTCCTTCTTGTCTAAGACTTCATCATTCCTTATCATAGATCTTAGAGGTTTGACCAAGTTATAAAAGTTAGGAATGAATATCCTTATGAAATTTATCTTACCAAAGAAACTTTGAAAACCATTTTTATGTTTAGGCAAAGACAATGCCAAGATGGCATTCACCCTTTCAGGATTAATGGATAAGCCCTTATTAGAGATAATATGTCCTAATATATTACCTTTATGGATATTAAACACACACTTTTTTGGGTTTAGAGATATCCCAAACTCTCTACACATCTCAAAAATCTTCCTTAGGTGCTTCAAGTGGTCATTTGCATCCTTGGAGAAAACGATCACATAATCAAGATATACCAATAAAATGTCATTGATTAGTCCTTGAAAAGCCATATTTATTGCACATTGAAAATTAGATCTAGAATTTGAAAATTAAAAAGGCATCTTCCTATAGGAATATGTACCCCATTTGGTAGTGAAGGTTGTCTTGTATTGGTCACTTTCTTTCACCAAAATTTGATTATACCCAAAATACCCATCTAGGAAAGAAAAACTCTCACTACCTATCACAAATTGTAGGATTTGCTCCATAGAAGCGATGGGATAATGATCTCTCAAATAGGCTCTATTCAAGTCCCTAAAGTTCACACACAACCTGATCTCCCCATTCTTCTTTCTAACAGGGACTAAGTTGGCCAACCAAGAAGAATGCTTGATAGGAAAAATGATTCTATATTCAATCAACTTGGTGAGCTATTTATTCATGAGGGATTCAATATTAGGATTGATTAGCCTTTGTATTTTCTTGATAGGCTTGGAAATTTCATCTAGATATATGGTGTGTTGAGATAAGCTTAGATCAAAATGCTTCAACTCACTATACTCCCATGCAAAAACATCACTAAAATCCTTGCATAGCTCAATGAAAACATGCTTCTCTTGACTAGTGCATACCTTTCAAAGTACAAGTAGCTTATATTTAAATATTTATAAATTTTAATAGTTATTTTTCTTGGTAGACATGCTTAACTTCTCCTTATTTATCTAGTTATCCTCATTGAATATGCTTTAAAAAGTCACTAGGCCTTTAGGAAGCTTGTTAGAATTTAATTCGATAATCTACCCTCCATATTATTGTTGTAGCTTGGATTGATTTTTAGTAGATAACTCAACCTCCTATTTTAGAAAAAAAAATATTTTCTAGTCACTCTAAAACACCTACCAATTAGTGACATTATCCGGTATGAAGGGCCTAATAATCACCTTTAGATGAGGTTGGTTTTTGTTTTCCTTTATACCTCTTAGAACATCAAAATGAGCTCCAATAGATGCCAATCTATTAACATGTTTGTTGTCCTCTCTTGGAATAAAATTTATGTTTAAATCCTTGAAATATTCCACAAGATCCCAAACTCTATGCTTATAGGACTTGAGAAAAGAGTTCTTAGTCAAGTTCTACCCTCTAACTTGGTTCACAACAAGCTCACTATCTTCATATACTTGTAATTCTTTAAACCCTCTTTTCCTAGTCCATTAAAGGCCATGAATAAGGGCCTCATAGTTTTCTACATTACAAGTGCATGAGAATTGAAATCTAAAGGTTTAAAAGTACCTTTATTTAGAAGGTGAAACCAACATTTATCCACCACCTGCCCCAATCTTGCTTCTTGACCCATCAAATAAAATCTACCACAAACCATTCACATCTTCACTTTGATTGACTAGATTGGGTATGAAAGAGTCATTATCATGCATATAGTATACCCCAATACTATATTCTATAATAAACTTGTTAAGATCATGCTCATCTCCACATTCATCTAGGAACATATTAGAAACTCCTTCAAGGGAAGATGATGGAGATTAGTCAATGTGACGTTCTTATTCATCAATGATAGCATAGTTAACATTTTACACCTTAGGTGATTATGGCTCTAAGTGATCATTATGAATATGTTATGACTCAATTTTCACCTTAGTGCCATACTTTGTCCTAAACACCATGTAGGACCGATTGGATGCCAAGTATCCACCTATTTTAGCTATAAAATCTATTGACAAGCAAAGGGAAAAGTATGGAGGTAAATCCACCATCACCACATCATGAGGAACAAAAAAATTAGGAAAATAATAAAGGATCAAATTAAAATCTTTATCTACCCCAAAAGTCTTGGTTGGTGATCCATCCAATTGTAAGACTCCCGTAGTCATTGACTCATATTTTAGGCTTAGTTTATCCATTATACATTTGGGCATAATTGAAGTATTAGCCCCACTATCTATGATGAAATTATGAAAAAATAAATCACCAATGATTAGGGATAGGTATAAAGGAGAATTTTTCTCATTATTTTTCACTTGATCATCTATAGGTTGAGTTCCATTAACTAGGACAACATTGCCATTCCTAGATGAGCTAGCTTGCTTACCCAATCCATGCAATTACTTTTGGAGTATATCTTTCTTCCCTGGTATTGTCAAACAATCCTAAATGAGATATTCATGTGTAGATTCTTTATATAGTCTACCACATTTATGGAAGGATTACTCATCTTAGGAAGCTCTTTGGGAGCACTAGCACCTTGTGATGTAGCTTATGGAGATGGAGGCATAGGGTTAGCCTTATGTTTTGAAATATTTGATTTTATCACAACTTAGGAGATAAATTAGACCCAATAACCATTGGATATTATTTAAGGGTCAAAATAGGTCCTTTATTTGCTCCTTGATCCTCTTTAATAGCCCTCCTTTTGGATCTAGTGTTGAAAGATACACTAGCATTGATGTTGCTTGGGTTTGTCAAATGATTTATGGCACAAAAATCTCCCTCCAAGTCATTTATGAGACTAGAATCATATTGAATTTTACCATTTTAAATTTCATGTTGCATTGACATCTCAAAATTTGGAACTTTTGGTGCTTGATTTCCTTGCATTTCCATGGTTTGATTATGCATTTCATTCACATAAGCAACTTGTTCTTGATCTTGCTCAAAAGATGGATAGCATGGTTGTTATTAAACTAAAATATTTTGAGTGGGAAAAATGGAATTGAAAGAGGAGGGAACATTAGGATTGTATCTTTTAAGAGGCCTAGTATGGGTGATTTGACCTTGTCCTTGCATATTGCCTTGAAAAGGTGGTCTATTGGTTTGTCCAAACTAGTTGTAGGATTGGTATGGTCTATAACCTTGGGGTTTTTGTCTCTTGAGGGACACCAAATCATTATTAAATTTTTTTAATAATATTTTGACTTAATGGATCTCATTGGAAGGGACAATAATAGATTTATCACTATTAGGCAAAGGATCCAAGGTAGGTGATGTAATTTGATTAGGTAGCTGCAAATCAGGGAATAATGGCATGGGAGGCCTGGGAGAAATATTTAGTAATTGGAAAAGAAAATTCTAAAAATTTATGGCTATCTAATAGGTATCATGAAGTGTATTCCCACCCATATACTAGATCATCATAGATACATCACTATTTGATGCTTTTAGGTAGTACAAGAATGCATAATTTGGAGTAGGCCTCACAAGAACTGGGATCCTATCTCATGTTTTTTGAAACCTAGTGTTAAAATCCTACATAAAATCATGTGATTCCCTATTAATATTAGTCAATTTATCATCTAGAGATAAATGGTTACTCTTCTCCCCAAACCTCTTAGTTAATAGATCTCCTAATTAATCCCATGAGCTAATGGAGTTTTGAGGTAAAGAACCATACCAATCCAAAACTTTACATTTGAAAGATAAAGACAAAAATACAGTAAACACATTATATTGGGTAATATTGTGGATATTATAATTTCTTTTATATATTTATAATATGTTGAATGGCAATAATATGACCCTCCCCACTAAAATATGGAACACTCTTAAGGGTTGCTCCTAGAATTTGATCATATTGGGCAAGGTTTAAAGGAGATGATCTAGTGAAGGGAAAAAAGGTTGTCTCCTTGAAATTTTGGAATGTGGAATTTGAATATTGGGAATTGATTTAAATCAAAACTTAGACTTCTTAAACACAAACTCTCTAGAATATGGATGGGTATTCACAAACCTAAACCTTTTGGTAGAATATGGAGGTAGTTGCATAAAATCAAAAGGTGTATCTTTAGAAATAGACCTATTTGTCACCTTTAGCATGGAAATTAGGTATTTATGATCAACAAAAGACTTTAAATATTTAATGGAGTCACTAGGTATTGAATGTAAATGCTCTTATAGTTGCAACTATGCCAAGACCAACACCAATCTTGAACAATCTTCTAGGACTTAGAAGTCCCACTAAGCATGCCAAATTTTTTTGACACTTTTATTTGTACCCTTGAGGATATGAATAAATCTCCTCATCTAAGTGGCACCATGGAGACATCCCTCTTCTTATGGGTGGCAATGTTGAGAGATGAATATCTAGAAGGGATAGTTCCCTTGATGCACTCTTTGTATTTTTTCTTTACCTATCAACTTGTAGATGAAAATGGATTAGGAAAATAAATAAGAAAACCAAGAAGGTGATGGATAAATATTTATCATCCTCATAATTGACTAAAAATCCACTATTTAAATAGAAATAAGACTATCTCATACAAAACTCACAACATAGGATGCATTATCACATCAGTGTTTCATAGGTTAGATTCAAGAAGGTATTTGATGCTTGGAAGGGTAATACATGATTATATGAAGAGATAAAGTCATGAAACACTTATGATACACCTATATACTTATAAAATAATACTAAAAAAGACCTATAACAACACCCTTTCTATAAATTTGTAGACAATCAAGATTGACATGCGAGAAAAGAAGATCTTTCACTAGACAAGATAAAAAAAATTAGATCAATACTCAATAGTATAGAATGTGAGTGGTAAAATAAATTGTATATTTCTTAAATATTCCTTCAATTAAAAATTTGGATATATTTTCCTCATCAACCAATGGAGGCTACTAAAAAGAACCAAATAATGCATATATATAGCTTTGAGAGAAGAACCAAGCAAAGGAAGTCTAAAGGTCACTTGGACATGTGTCAACATAATAAAATTAGTTAAAAATTCATGGGGAAGAGATATGGGGTAATATATGCCATGTTAAGAGGAATAATTGTCCAAAATAAGTCATAAGAACTATGAAAAGTGGTACCAAACCTTCAGACTTGGTATAAAAAATTGCCTTCTTGATTTGCCTTCCAAAACTACCTTATCACTACATATGTTAGGTATGATGATGGGTCTAATAAGGAAGGTCTATAAAAAATAACTCAAATGCATTGTATTATCCCCTAACCATTCCTATTCCTTTAGCCATGCATAATCATCTTTGGTAGTCTCAAAATGGCTCTTTTTCATGTACCTCCCACACTTGGCACCAAAAAACTTCTAATTTTGAAAATAAATCCATGAAAAAGGAGGGATGAAAATTTTAAAATGTTTACATATCATCAATTTCAAGAAATAAGCCTTAAAATGCTTCCCTAATTGAGTTTCACCATTTACCCTAAGTGTTCACTATCTGTTCCACTAGACTGGGTGAAATGAAATAGATAGTAGATAGGCTTAAGATATGATATAGTTGATCAAATGGATATGAGGACTTAGAAAAAGTCCTAATATTCCCTAAAAAAGTGATATCATGTTTTGAAACTTTTCCATGCTTGCACAACACATAAAAATGTCAAAATAAGCCCTATTATGACTTTATCCATATAGATCCACACACCTCAATCATACGTGGAGAATACTTGGAGAGTCCTCTAAATAATTAAAATGGTTTCATGGCAGATCTATTGCATATAGATGCTCTAAATGCAAACTTTCTCTAGTTGGGTCCTTATGAGGGTTTATAAGGGTTTTATAGAGGTTTTTTAGTCTTAACCTTAGTTTATAAAGTTTTCACATTGTAAATCATTTATAATTAAAATTATTACTTCACAAATACCCTATCAATCATCCCCAAACAACTCAGACTACCATGCAAAGGGTTATGAAAGATATGAGTGTCTAAAGTTGCCATTCGAGTCATTTTCATGCTTCCTATGAGGGTCTGAGCACATCTTGGGCCAAAAATGGTATATTATAAGTTTTCCTAAAAAAAAAAGGTTTTATCACTTCTTTATATTCCCTAAAAACATTCTCCAATATTTATAATAGCTCACCAAGAGCTTAGAATAAAACTGACTCCTATTTTGAGACTAGGTCCATACCTTGGCAATGGGTCTACCTACACCTTTGAGCCAAAATAATCATATTTTAACTTACCATTCCACTTCATAGATTTAAAACATAATTTTCACCCCAATATTTATTATTTAAAACACAATAATTCTTGGCAAGGGTTGGAATTTGAAATGACCTTGCATTTGGAGCTAGATTTGCATGTTTACTCACTAGGTCTATATGTAAACCTTCTTGTCTAGACCATGTTATTTGAATTAAAACATTATATACTGGTTTATAATGTTTATAAATGTTTTTTACATATATTCAAACCTTTTTTTACTGATCAAACTGGCTTTTGGTTCACTATCCATCACTTTTCCTCAAAATTGCTAGTCTTGTGCATAGAAAAAGTACCTTAACTCTGAGACAAAATAGAGGAATATTTCCCTATTTTTTTAATGAAAAGTGAATATTTTTAAAGTTTTATAAGGTATTAGTGACAAAATTTACCTAAGGTTTTTTCATAATTCCATGGTTAGGGGGTTTAACCATCTCAATATGCCTAAAAAGGCCTTAAAACCCCTATTTTTTGCATATTATTGACCAAACCTCCTTATAGATGATTCTTAAAAAAAAATTTCATGATTATAAGTTTTTTATACATTATATACACATTAATTTATATCTAATTTAACCTTGGGATCCATATAAAACTTTTCTCATTGAAATCTCCATGTTTACCCCTTAAACCAAGGGTTTCCTAGCCTGCCTATACGGACTGAGTTCATTTTGCCAAGAGAGAAAGGTGTTTTGGAATTTTTAGAGTGTATTAGGAATTATATTAAATTAATTTTATGTTATTTAATCATATTAACATGTTTTAAACCCTCCCTTCCTCCCTAGGCAATCAAAATCTCATCTTGCTCCTTCCAAGCCAAAACCTTGCCTGACTGCAACAGTGGACTGGGATGCTTTTATTATAGACGTATTTATTTTAAGGTCATATAAAGATATTAAAAAAATTAAATATAATTATTTACAAGTTTTTAATGGTTAATTTGGGACCATTCCCTTGATTCTTAGATCATACTAGCACCTTCAAGGCCTCACACTGCTCACTACCTTCTATAGTCTCTTTGGCTGTAGGTCACTTTATAAGTTTGATTAGGGAAATATGGTAGATAATAAATTATCAATCTCATATTTAAATTTATAAACCTAATTTATCACATTTAATCCATATGATATGGTTAAAACCATCATAATATATGCCTATTCCTTAACTTCCTTGTTTGACCTTTGTCTCAATCTGTACAGAAGCTATAGGTGCACCTTCTAATCCTTGATAATTATTTGAGGGCTGGGTTTATTTATAAAAATCATAAGTTTTTCAACATTTATATTTCATTAAACTTTAAATCTAAAATTTAATGTCAAAACATGAGTTGATGACCATTACCTAATAACCCTATTATAAGTGCAAACCTTGCCCTATGTATGGACAGGGTGTGGGCCTAAAAAGTCATTACATCCAAGAACATTTTCCCTCATGAAATTTTTATTATAAATGTATTTTAAACCATTGGAATTTTTACCCCTTATTTTTAATAGTTTAGGACCCTGAATATGAAGTTCAAGGTGAACTTTCCTTCAAAATCCTGTAGGTTTCACTGTCAAGTTTTAATGATTTTTTAGGCAACTTTGAATTTATAAAGGAAATCTCTCCCTTTATCCTTTTCTCTTAAAAATTTGTGTATTAATTTTTCATACTATGGAAAACAATCGTAAACTTTATAAGGGCATTGAAAGCACCTCCATCGATCTCATATAATAAAGGCTCTTTGTTTAGTAGTTTTAGGGTAGGTAGTCCTAAACCAATCCTTACTTCCTCTATATGGTTTGACAGCTTACCATACCATCTTTATAGCCTCATATGCATCATTAAAACTTTATTTTCATACTAATATCTCCAAAATTTTCAATATATCTCATTTTTTCATATATTTTCTTGTAGGTATCTTAGTTAGACACCTGTAGGTGTGCATTGGCATGCTCTACATAGGTAGGATATGGATATGATAGGACTATGCCAAGGAAGGGCCTTCAAAACCATGTAAGATCATTAATAAACCTTTGAGAAATTTTATTCATCAAAACACATATGTAACTAACTTAAACACCAAAATTACAATGTAGAGGACATTTGCAAATATATATGTTGACTGTTAAGGGATGATAGTGAGGAGAAACACAACTATTGGGTGTTGTTTTGGCATGTCAAAGGTTCACAAATTTATCTAAATTTCCAAATACATATTCATGTATTAAAGCCTATTAAATATATATTTTTTTTTCATTACAATGTAGAAAATATTCCCTCAAGATACCTATAAGTGTTTAAAGAGCTAGCACTTTGTGAACTATCCAAGCCATAAGAGGCTTCTTTGACATTTTATGATATTTATGAGAGGATGGTGATGGATAAATTATGGAGGATTCATTATAATCATGTGAAAACATCAAAACCATCTAAAACAAACACAAAAATCATAAACTATCTCAAAAAGAAACCCCTCACAGTTACAAATGCATAAAAGGCTACCTAGAGTCTAACTAATTTTTCGTAAAGGAGGAGGCAAAAAATTTCAATTTATTGTTATGGATTTGAATTATATTAAAATTACTATCCACCCCCATAAGCACTCTTCCCAACTCCACTTGTATGATCCATACCAAGTGTTTGAAGCTAATCCTTTTTTGCTTGCCAAGATAAGGAGGAAGGAAAAAAAGTAATAATTTAATTTTTTAATGCATTATTTGAAAAAAAAAACATGTAAATTAATATTGGGAGCTGAAAATGCACATAACTAATGTTTTCACCTGAAAGTGAGATGATCCATTCTGTATAAGTCCTAAAAAGGCCCTAAAAACAAGGGTAAACTACCTTTATCTGAGCATAACAGATTCTTGGACTATAATATGACTATTTCTAACATTATCTAACCTCCCCACATTGAAATACATCCTGATGACAAGCTTGTCTCCTAAGCCCATCCATATAAGTCCTTTATTTAGGCTAAAAGGGTGGCCTTAAAAGCATATTTAACATATGAAACATGGTAAAGATAAATAAATGAATTAGAGAGATCTTAAAACATATTCAAAACCATATAAAGAACAAATAAACATAATTTAGACATTTGATTAGGTCTGACCCTATTTGACTAGGGTTGACTTTCATTTACTTAACTAGTACAAGGGGACTAGACTTGAACCAAGGCTAGACTAGGGATAAGTAAAACATTTAGATCAATATGAAACCCCTATAGGCCATGAATAAACATATAAAAAGTTTACAAATGTATGGGTTAACTCAAATGTGACCAAAGGTCAAATTTGGTCAATAATATTATTTTTAAGAGAAGGGATATAGTTGGAAGTACTAACTATGGTTGTGGATTTGTTAATGTCCTTAAGTATTCAATCATTATTTAGAGTATATATATGGATTTTGAATTAAGATATTTGATATGATAGTTGGGATTACTAGGTTCACCATCAAAATATATTGAAATGATGTTACATTGGATAGATCAATATTCATATTGAGTAAAATCACACCATGAGGAGTTTTTTTCAATGGTGGGCATGGGAAGGATAAATGAGATATCCATATATAATCTAAATGAGTGCAAGATCACTATAAAAATATTAAGAGGAGACATCTCATTGAAAATGATGGAAAAGTTAAGAAGATAAGAAAATAAAACTTGAAAATAACCCAAAATGATTGTGGGATAAGATTCACATCAGGTTCACTAGACTATATGTATTTTGAATATTACTGTTATAACTCAAATTTACACCCTTGAGAAGGTGTATTCAAGCCCTATCACGTGAGATATATAATGGGATTAGTATTATATTAAGCATGGCCTCTAAGTAGACTAAACCTCTAGATTTTGGGCTAGCTCCCAAATACAAGACCTATACTAACAATTACACTACCAATTTGATTAGAAAGGGGATAGAAGGAAGGCTAAAACTCAAAATAATACTTGGAGGTGATGAAACAAAAATGATATATTTTACTTGCTAATATTTTCACTATGAAACAATAAGTTACAATCTTTTTCTACTACTCCAAGACAATCCCTATCACACTAGTGCTTCAATATGAAGGTTATGGAAATTACAAGTGCTTAAGATGACATTAAAGAGGTACTAATATCATACACTAATGACATATCATTTCTCAAAATCATAAAACCATATGTCACACTCCATATTACATGTGAAAGGAAGACAAACTCACATAGAGGCATGAAAAAGGAGGGAAAATGCAAGGAAATACACTCATCATCATAAAAAAATCATCAATAATTCATTACAGATCACTGTATACAAGCTGAATATAGAAATTTTAAGTTTGAATTGAATTCAATAGGTAATCACAAGTCTTAATTTTGGCAAGGCTTCACCATCACCAATTTGAGGATACATACAATGCCTCTCAAGGCTATTTTCATAGAAGAAATTAGAAGAAGAGAGAAATAAAGGACATGAAGAGATTTTATTAATTATGCTTCATGATCATATCAATTACAAAATAGATAAATAATGACAACAATCTTTGAAAGGGCATGTTTTCATCTTCCTCCTCTTCTAGAACAATCATTAAAGAAACTCTTCATAAGAGTGGCATAGGAAAACTCCTTGATAGTTTTATATGTTTTCTTGTTCATAAATCCTCTTCAAAGAGTTTCACATTTGCCTTTTGGGAATAGTTACAAACCTTCCAATTGACACTTGGCATGCTGAGTTTGTTATACTCTAATTTTTACCCCTTGCAAAGCTTCTTCTTCATTGGGAGAATAGTGTTAAAATTCATAATTTATTTTCACTTTGTGATCAAGGTATAACCTCCAAAGGTAGTTATGGTTTTATGCCACAGGAAAACTAGATTATAACTTATTAATTCAATGAATATTCCATTTTAATTCATGAGGCTTTGACCCTTATAAAAGTCATCTTGCAGTTGGTTTGCCCTTAACTAGTTAGGGAGAAATATTCTTTGCCATAGAGGTTCCAAGTAACCTTGAGGGATTATTTTGAGCTCTATATTGAATTTATGATTCCAATGCTATATTTTATTCATATTTATTTTCCCTTCAAGGTGTTTTGATGCACTTCTATCTCTCTAAACTTTGAGATAGGCTTATACACAGTTTTTTTGAAGCCATATAAGCCATCCTTTTTCACTTAGGCCTATTTGGTCACTTGTGGCCTATGTCAAGGATGTGAAACTTTATTGAATTATTTAAATATGGTAACATCATATTTATATTGGTCTAGGTGACCTCTCCATCTATTTATAAGTGTTCATCTAGTTTAAAACCTTGAGAACTAGCTCAAGAAAGATTTTTAAGTCAATCTCCATACACATTCATCTCACATGTCTCGAAATTATACTATTTAGATGCCTTAGATAGGTAATAATATCATAAAAGTGATTTATAGGACATTACAATCCATTTTTAGTGTTTTAAAGCATTATTTCTCTCATTGGGTCATTTTAGGGGTTTAAGGGCTCCTAGGCTTTTAACAATTAGTCATATCCCTAAGGGCCCTCATGCTTGAACAAATTCCCAAATTTTTTGGTAGAAAAGCTTATCCACCTCTCGTAATTAGATCAAGATCTGATGCATATACTCATGGATGTTCACACGTGGAGAAAATGCTTATCGGGCAACTAGACCTACACTCTTAAGCTTGAGAGAGGAATTTCATTTAGAGATGGAGGATTACTTTTAAGAGATGGAGGATTACTTTTAAGACACTCATTTCATTTAATCTAACTTAGACCATATGAGAAACACCTACAATCCTCTCTTCCTACTCTTTTGAAACATAGTCATCTTGAGTTACTCAGTCCTCTTTGAGTTTCAACTCATTTGAAATGCAAGATAGAATAATAATTTTTTCATAGGCTATACATGTTATTTTAATGATCTCGGTAGAGCCTAAGAGGATGAGTTTGAATACAAACAAAGTGTCTTGAATATTTCTTTCTTGTAGAGGCATGATTGTGATTGATAGCTTGGTCTGGTATGGACTTGGATCTCATTTAATTATCATGAACCTAAAGATGTTGAAACATCAAGTTTCCAAAGAATAATTGAAAATATAAATATTAAATACTCACATATTTCAATAACTACATGTACTCCCCATGAAAAAAATATCCCACCAAAAGTGATCTAGAGGTATGCATACTTGTAGGTTCACATACCTCCTTTAGGTTGGGCTTGAAGAAAGAGAAATATTGAAGCTTATCCTCTAAATATTGTCACTCATGGAGATGTTATTAAATTATTTTTAGAATTATCTCATTAATTCAATAATGTGTAAAATGAGAAAATAACCCTGCTTATCAAGAAACCACTCAACCATGTTTGTAAACTCACACAATCTAACTGTGTATGTAAATAACTCTCTCTCTCTCTCTCTCTCTCTCTCTCTCTCTCTCTCTCTCTAAAAACTAACTAAAAAATATTTGAATATGATTTATGTATTTTAATTTTTTTTGTTTCACCTATTTGAAATTACATTCCATTCATTCAATGTATTCAAGACAATTCATATGCCATGCAACTAAATTATCTTAAACCAACTATAAAATTAATACTATTTGACAAGACTTATAACTTGAACATGAATAAAAATGAGATTAAATGTTGTTTTATGGGTCAAGGAATGTTTAAGATACCATTTAAAAATACTCTCACATGTCCATATGATATTAAAACTCTACACTTGAGGAAAACCAACCCATGATGGGATTTTGAGTCTCTTTTGTGCTCAACTTTTTAATGATTGTTCATAAAGTTAAGGAGATTAACCAACCAAAAAATTAAACAAAGTGGAAGGACATTAGGGTATCCTTATATGGATAATATGTTAGATCAAAATTTTTTATCTCTATAGAATGCCAAGTGAAAACCTACTAATTATTTTGGTTTTCCAAGAAAGCTGATGGAGGAAAGGAGTAGGTTTTTGCATTTTTGGCTTTGAAAACATTCATTGCATGGATTTGGACTTGATAAGGTCATGGGGACCTATATAATATTCTTTAAATTTTCATTCAATAGAAACCTCCCGTAAAGATATTTTAAGTGATTATTTTCTTCTAAAATTTGACTATTCTACCCTTTGAAACTACTAGAAAAGATGATCCAAGTGACTCTTCAGGTTCCTTTGACATGTATGGATATGAGATGGTGTATTAATTTTTTACACCTTATTTTTATTGAAATTCTTATGATAACTCCTTCTTTGGCCATTAAAAATGATGAGTGGTAGTTAAAAAATAGACTTCCAACATTAGAAAGTAGTTACAAAATACTTTGGATAAGGTGTACGGACCATATAAGCATGATGTCATCATGTAAATGTTAGATGGATTATAAAATACCTCCATCCAAGAAATAAACCTTTAAATTTTATATGGGCTAGTGATTTATATATCATCATTGAAATGCCAAATAATACTAAAGCAATAACATACGTTAATCTTATCAAACTTATAATAAAATCTCCTAAATACTTTAAAAATAATGTGAACCACTTACTAGCTTGATTTTTTGACTACTTTGCTTAGCTTTAGACCATTATTTTTCCTTGAGGGTTACCATCTTGTCTTCTCAATAATTATTCTTCATGTTTTTGATCTAGATTTAACCTTAAATTTGTCAAACTTATCTTAAACAATGTTAAACACAAACTAAATGTTTATAAAGAGTGACTTTTGATAATAAGACCAAGTGAATTGAAATTACTACTCATTAGACCACCCTAAATGACTTGTAAGATGTCAAGGAAGATACCCCATTTAATATCCTAGATAATTTATGACCAAAAAAAATCCTTATAATGGTTATCAACAAAGTTAAGGTCACATACATCAAAGTTTTGAATGAATCCCATTCATGATGGCCAAATTTTGGCTAACATATTTGACAACCCCCTAGGATTGCATGATTTCTATGTATCTAGATTAGTGGACTTGATGATATTTTGGGATAAAAAGTCATGGAAGCACCTTGAACTAAAAGCAAATTTAAAATTAGACTTGACAATAACCCTAAAATAAACTAAAATTGAACTCACTCAAACACAAAACACTCACACACATGTGTCATAAGACACTTGGAAGAAACACAACAACCAAAAGTAGATAAAAAACATGTGCATTAATTAAGCACTTAGATAAATCAATCCTACTATATTATGTAAAAAATTAGGAATCTAACCTCAATAACATTGTTGACTCACCAAACCATACCTTGAAGAGAGGATTGTTTAGACTTCTATAATTTTGGGGTAACATGGGATTAGCCCAAAGGCTTTGGGTGACCTATGGATGGGCTAAACCTCTATTTTATGGGTCTCACTCCCATGATTCATAAATCATGGATCAAATACTAATACTACTAACTTGTTGGGGTGATAATATATAGAAGGGAAACATAAAAATGAAACCTATACTATTGGAGGCAATATGATTTATCCACTCTAATTGACCTTTTAACAACACTAATGAACCATATAATTGATTGAACCTCTCTATCCAAAGGATTATAAGCAATAGTGTTTCACATAAGAGGCTATGTTAGGTTATAATAACATGAGGGTAATGAAGGGAAGCTCTAATACAAGACATTTACCATTCAAAATCCACTCTAAGATCAACCACAAACACCTTCACAAATTATGTGGCCTGTATAGAATAACCTAATAACATTTAGGTGAGGAAAGGACATAAAAAGGGATAAAACCTAATACTTATGCATATTAAACAAGAATATAACACACTATATACTAATAAGAAGAAGTTGAAATAGTCCTTGTATTAGCTCAAGAGGTGACAAAGTACAAATTTGGGCAAAATTTCTTCATACCTAGTGGAGGGATCCATAAAATGGCCTTAAAGACTCAATTTATAAAAAATGAAAAGGTGAGAGATATAAATATGGAATGGAGAAGGTATGGATAGGTCATGAATCACCCTCATTCACTTTAGATAGTAGTTATAAATAGTCATGATAACTCTATGCTCCCTCCATGTGTTTCTTTTGCTAGTGGATGTCTTTCAATGAGTATGGAATAGAGATAGAGTGGTAGAAGATGATTCAAACTTGGTTTACCCCATTCAAGGCATGTCTATTATAATTTTTTCAATCACTCTCTCTCTTGGTAGTTACAAAGGTGTATTATGCTCTAATTATCCTCTATGAGTCACTAAGTAGCCCACCTTCCCCTTTTGCATGTTGACTAGGATTGGAAAATTATCCATCCTCCATTATGAACATGAAGTGTGTCTTATATCCTTCATAGGGAAGTTACATGGTTGTTATGACCCTAAGATTACTAATTTATCATCCCATCATGCCAACCAACATCTTTTCTTGTTTGATCAAATAAGCCTATAAGGTAATTATGCCTAGTCTATTAGTGTTAGCTACTTAGTTGACCATGAGACTTGAATAATATCTTGAGAACATGCTAGTGAGAATTTTATAGGTATATAAAAGTTTTTCATATCATGAATTATTCCTTTCAAATCGTACACCCCATGCAACTTTCCCCATATAGGTGACTAAGTCACTTTTCACTAGCACTTATAGACTGGCCATTTGGTGTAGACCTACAAAAGATTTTATAGGAAGAATTGCGAGTAATTTATGGGTTTTAATGGTGAAACATGCCTCATACTACCCTCTTCCATGATTTTTAAATCTCCATCAAGTTATGTACCATGAAAACATCACTAAACCTTAAAAAAATAGAGTTTCTAGGGGGTTTATATAATTGTCCATATAGACTAGTGACATGGATGGGTCCTCCTTAGAGTGCATCATGTGATTTAGGTGTTTCCCAAGGTATTATATATTATTTGAGTTTAAATTCTCTAGGTTTTTCTCCATTAAGTTTGTATTAGGGTTTATACAAGGTTTTAGTGGCCTACCATCTTAACGACGGTTCATAGAATACAAGCCTCAAACCCAAAACTTATGGCCATGTATGTTTATCCCATAAACCCCCTTAAAACTCTTGAAGATATATTTATCCCATGAATATTGTATAGTGAGTACCAAGACAAAGTTGGTGGCCTTCAAACTCTTTGCTAGGCATTCTATGTAGGTTATAGTGCTAAGGATTATTCATAGAGATGGGATCCTTAATGAAACTCTTTATTACATATATATTAAGTGAATAGGGGTCCCTAAATCCCCCTAAATATAACTAAGCTTGAGTCATCATGCGATGTGAGATATGAGTGCTTGAGTTGGATGATTAGGGTAGTATAGCTCGAGAAGGGTGATATGACCAAAATGGACACTTTTCTATTTTACTCTACCTAGAACATTATCCTCAGGGTATGTACCATCATATCAATACTTTTAATTTCCTTAAGTCTTCTTGGGGGGTGTTGTATATGCCACAAGGTAGAGGTGGGGTTTTAAGGTTTAAGGGTAGTTTTAGGCCTCATGAGCCTAAACTAAGTTTGATCCCCCTATAGGTGAATTGGTGACTTTAATGTCACTTGAGCATGCCCTTACACATATTTCCATTCTTTTTCAATTGTCTCTAATTGCCTATATTCCCATTTATCCCCTTTCTCTTATAAGTCTACCTTGAGTGCCATTACTGCCATGCCTAGTCTGAGTGTTTGACCAACTGGTGTTAGATACTTGAGTAGTATCTTTTCCCCTTCATTCATAACTATTGATGGACTTATAATTATTATGAAATATGTTATTAGTGTTTGAAAACACCTTTTTACTAGATTCCCCTAAAATTTTCTCTTTGCATATCTTCTTGAATGGACCTAAGGTTTATGAATAACTAGGCTTGTGTAGCCCTAATGCTTGGTTTATCATCTTCTCTCCTAAATTAGAGGTTATCATTATCCTATAAACCTTTTCAATGTATTCCTTGGTTTTTTCCAAATCCTAAACAAATTCTAAACATGCAAATTTCTTCCATCTCTATGAGTAGGCATGTATATATAAGTTTTAGGCCTAATAGGCCTGATGAAGCCATTAGGATCTTGCTTTACTATCTCAAAGGGATAAAGGATTCACTATATGATGATATCCTTAGGAAAAAAGTAATACTTTTTTATCTCTCTCTTACTTTACCACCATGTAGTATTTTTTGACATTTCATCCTCTTACTCATGACCTTGCATGTAGGTACTCAAATGAGGACTACCTAGATTGTGAGAATGATTTTATCCCTTTACTTTGATATAGATTTAAAACCATATTTATATTTTTAAATGTATTTATATCATATTCACAAAATTTTGAGACTTCATAAACACTTTTAACTTAGTTACCTTGGTCTGTATGACTATTTGTAGAAAATAGTCATAGTTTGTTGCCTGTGTGAGAGATGACCTTTTCCTTCATGAAGGTTTTCTCCCCATTTGTTAATTTTCACATATTATATATGTATTTTAATTTTTTTTTACACATAATACACATTTAAGGTTCCTTAAATTTTTTTTCTATGCTTAACCTACCCTATATCTACAGTCAAGCATGTAGATGGCAGTTCTAGGCTTCTAACTGTGAGTGCTCAATTGAGAGGTAGGTTGGTGATTCATTGTTTCCTTGAGTAATAAAAATGTTCATGAACTATAATTTCCCCTTATAACCCTATGAATATCCTTGTTATCATCACATCATCAATGTTTATTCAATCTTTCCATTACATCCCTATGTGTGAAATAAGAGTATTGATTGAGTTTGTCTCCTTGGTGAGTTGATGGAGTTGGTCTCCATTAACCTTGATTCATCCATCCCCATAATTATTTATATAATATTATGAATCCTCAAGTCTCCTCAATGTCTTCATCACTTGGTGTTCTTTATCCACTAGTGGCCACCTTACTTGCTTAATCTTCCTAAATAGGCCTATATGTGCTTAAGTGAGGGCTTATCTCTCAAATGCTTAAAGATGAGAATGGGTTTTGAATATAGGGAAGTGAGGAGAATGAGGAAAAAAATATAGATCATTACCATAATATTAATCCAATTCATGTTTCAACCTAACTTTGTGATTCTCCATAGTCACTATAATGGTATCTTATTTACACTTGTAAGGAGATAACATAACATAGACAACAACCACAATGGACTAGAGCATGATGGAGTTGTTTGATAATTTAGTGTACTAAATATGTTTTAGAGGTAGATAATACTTGATTAGACTCCAAGTAACCCACTATCTAGCATAAAACCATAACTCACTTCCATTTTTATGCACTAAAAGCTTTGTAACATAAAGAAAAACTCTGTATATAACTTGCATATGTAAAAACATGGAGGTTTCTTTTATTTTTATGTCTGAAATGTGTGAACCAGTATTAAGGAGTGATGGATATGTACTATGAGGACCCATGAAGGACACATACAAACACTAGTTACATCAAACAAACCATAAATGCACTGAAACTATTGAAAAGATAACCCTATGTGGATGAAGAATGAAAATTTAGTTGCTTGAGTACTTAAAATTTATTCATAAAGCATATGGGATCAATATGGAATATAATGCCTAGGATTGGAAGTCCATTATACCCCCTTCCACTTTCCAAGATCTCAAGTGAGCATCTTCTCTCTTCTTTCTATACTGAGTAAGAACCAGATTGGTTGTCCAAGGTTACTAAAGAGCTTGATGGAGAAAGGGAAATATTTTTTTAACTGTTTAAATTGATAGATCATATATTATTCCATATAATGTTTGAACTGAGTCACCTCTTAATATTTTTAACTTCATTATACCTTGACAAGTCCATACAAGCTTGAAACACTTGTAAAACCCCTTCTTTTTTGAATTTTTTCATGGATTTATTCCTTGAAAGACTATTGGAGGATGTGAGGAAAGAAAATATAGGTCAAATAACATTAAAAATAATATATTATGGGTGGGGAAGCTTAAAGGTCACATTTCCACATGTATGGGGCCCATTTGGTGAGTGGAAAATGTGTTTGACTTCAAAAAGGACCCATTTATGCATATGAAACCATTGAAAATGAAATTATAACTGATATGAGGACCTTTTAATAATATTAATTTAAAATTGACATCAAAACATCCCTTTTCCAAATGTTTACAATTCAATTTGACTCATATGAGATGCTTGAAGGACCATTTGATGACTTAAATGGTGAATCAAGGATTGAAACATGTTTGAACGAGTAAACCATGGAGAATGACCTTGAATACATCATTAGACTTCAATTTATGACTCAAAATAGTCTTGGAAACCCCTATATCATGATAACATAGGTCTTATCTCAATAAATGGTTAGGATAGGCCTAAATACTATGAAGACTAGAAACCTTAAACTCTCTAAATTACCTTAACCTCTGCTAAGAAACCTTAACTTTATAAAACAAGAAAAATACCATTATATAGACCTCAAAAATAACTTTGACACTCTTCCACTCATTCAAGGACAATAATGGAAACTTAACACATCACCTAAGGACTCAAGACATTTTATTATATGATGATCTCTCAAGAATGTTCTCGCACATACATTGACACCTTAAACAAGGATAAAGGGCTTACAAAAGAGATAAATAAGACATCAAAATGAATGGAGATCACTCATGAAAAGTTTTTGATTATATGGGTTAAAATTTGGCCTAGGAGGACAAATTATTAACATCTTTTACAACTCATAGGAGACTAGCCTGCTAGTCAAGAGAATCCATGCATGATAGTCATGGTTCAAATGAGAGACTTCCTTGACTGAGCTAACATTTCATGACTAATAACTTACAGACCTTAAGGACTATAATATTTCACAAGGCAAAAAAAGAGACAAAGTAAACAAAACAAATAAAAAAAATAAGAAAGTAACACCTAAACACCTAAGATAGTAATAAGACATGACACAAAGTAACTAAGGTAGCTAACACACCACACTTGTGTTGACACACTTATTAGAAACAAGTTAACAACCTAATATAAATAAATAACCTAAAACTAACTCTTTCCTCTAGGATAAAATGGGAAGCTCCTTTGATCACCATGGAACCATGGGTTCAAATTACCATGTGTTGACTAAAGCCCAAATAGGTAGTGATCATGGGTTGAGAACATCCACTTGCATCTGGAGATGTTGGCATGTTCATCATCTCCTAGGAGATTAATTAGACCTTCTTGGTAAATTATCAAGTGCATAATTTGGATATGCTACTCTAACACCAAGTCATATTCATTCCAAAATTTCCTACTTTGCATTAATAATCTCATCTTTACCTTAATCATAGGCTACTCCTAATCATACTGAATATTCTGAGGTAGATCTTGTGGCATGGATATAAGGTTGAATTATACTAGATGTGAACCTTTTTTTATGAAATATTGAGCCCATGGAAGTTTAGAGTAATTCTCCAAGAGTGAAGAGACATATATAGATGGGATGATAAGTTGGTATCCTTGTTTGAATACCTCAAACAAGTCACCTTTCAATGAGACAACCTCTTGGAATGGCATGGTTGTAGGACTGCCTTCCTCTTATTTAAATATATATTATTCAATATAAATGGGATAATGACATGACTAAAGAAGATATTAACCTAATCCTATGATTTCAAACAAGTATTTTTATTGATCTTTACTTGGTTCTAGTTTGTTTGGGCTTTCTTGCTATATAGGCACTAATGTAGGAGTATGCATAACATAGTTTAATAAGGATTTGGAAACCATACCACATTGATCATGATTTTATAACTCTAAACCACTTTTTAACACCTATTATAGACCCTTAAAATCTTATTTATCTATCACCATATTCTGATTATCTTGCATGACATCAAGGTCACCTTCTTATTCAACCTCATAAGCTAGTTTGCATCTTTCTTAGCTAGTTGAAACCTTTTGAAGTTTGTCTCCTTATTCTAAAATTAATGTAAGTTATAAAACTAACACATTAATATACTATTTATTACCATCATGATGGAAACAAGTTGTCACATCATCAATAAAATATTCAAATTCATCTTCTCTTTGGCCAATGGATATGTATTCTTCTTGTGGTTCACCTTGCTTACTTTGATCTTCACTATCTCTTTCATTATTGAAGACAAATTTGTATCTCTATTCACAAAGAGGTGTCCCAATAACAATCCCTTTCTAATATTCACTTAACTACCACCATAACTTAACCTTATTCACTTTCCTCCTCAAGGATAGGCTCCTATTCAAGAAGTGGAATGGAAGATCCTTGAAAGAATTCTATAAGGGAGGTCAAATTTAGTTTTGTTATGGATGCTTGATTATTCTCACTTTTGACAACTTGTACCTCATTCTACTTATACATATTATATTTAATGGACCTCCATGATGTGAATGGTTTGGAATCTAGAGGGAATTATGGGGTCTGAATTGTTTTAGATTTATCTTTAGCTTCAACATCTTGGTACATGATTGAGTCACCTCCCTTTTCCCATGACTCCATTACCTATTTTCAAGTTGGAACCTTGGATCTAGGAGATTATTCTATTTCATGCATTATAAATTGGGGAATAAATGAAGGTATATTATCCTAATATTTCATTATTATTTATGGTTCCATTGACTAAGATAAGTATTCATTTGTAATTTCAACTTCTCTAGCTAGGTGGGATTCAAAGTCAAGTATGATTTGATCATCAATTTCCTCAGGCCTATTAGGAAGGGGAAGGCATT
Organism: Torreya grandis; assembly: GCA_037957365.1. Classification (NCBI taxonomy): domain Eukaryota; kingdom Viridiplantae; phylum Streptophyta; class Pinopsida; order Cupressales; family Taxaceae; genus Torreya; species Torreya grandis. The sequence continues at coordinate 634,003 of JARHVA010001141.1, read as the reverse complement.
ACCAAGTCTAATCCAAACTATGATATTCAGTCCTCTCAACACACTTTTTCCCTCTATTGTATAGTTTCTTGAACAAACTTCCAAGTAAGAAAGGCTTGATTAATTTATGAGGGACTTGAGAAGTTTTTGAACTCACTTGTTTGGGTCTTGTTGACCAAATTTGACCCTGAAAGCCAAATTGGGACCCTTATAGGTAAAAAATTGAGTTTTATATGTTTTAATGGGTATAATATTATGTAATATGGTGTGTTATATTTCTTTTGATGTTATTACATATCATATTAGCCTTGGTCTTAGTCATCTTAATACTTATATCATTTTGAGTCATTTTAAGGTAAAAAAGGGGTATTTAATGACTTGTTCGACCTCATTTGGAAATGTGAAGGTTATAAAAGGTTATTTCATGCCACATGTGTCATAATATGTGTTAATAAACTATTGGTAATTGAAAGTGGTAGGTTCTTCAGAAGAAAGGGTAGTTTTTTTAAGAAAAGAGAAGAGTTTGGCACTTGTACAACCCATGGGGAAGTGAGCCACATGGGGTAATGTCATAAGATGAATATTAATAATAATAAAAATAATATTAATTTTTTATACACTTTTTAAATTCTAAAAAATTCCCAAAATCATTTTGCTCCTTTCTTTCCCTTCTAGACATGTAGAAGTGATCAATAGGTTCATACTTGGTACAATCAGTAGAAGAAGTTTTACGTCAAAAACCTTTTGGAGGTGAAATTAAACTCAGATATATTAATTTACATAAAAATAATTTAATAATGGTGGAATATTATTTATGAGTCATTCTCATGAAGCTGACTATGTTTTTCTACTTGGTAATCTATGTACCCTATAGGTTTTGATCCATTTTGGACAAGTCGGTACAAACAAATTATTGAGATTGATTAAAAATTATTTTGGATTCCTTATTTAATTCCCCTTATTATTTTTTTAGTTCTTAAATGTGTTTTTATATGCAAATCATCTCATGTTTCAAGAGGATACACCATTATGTGTTACTGGTAGTTTTCCACCATTTTCAGGAGCTTCATGCTTGATCATGGTTTTACAAGGTTATGATAAGTCATTTTTCATGTTATAAATGCCATTTTAATTCTATTATCCTTTAAATATCATATCTAAAACAATATTCCATGAGTTACATTCATGAACACTATGCAGTCAGCTCTTTGCTCACTTTTCACTTGCTGCTACAGTTACAATCATGTGTATGAAAATATCTAGTGTGATCATGGAGGTGTAGTTAGGGTATATAAATATTTAAAATGTATTTATAAATTGTAATTAAAATATTTGGATCTCCAAAGAGTGTAAAAAGAGGTCTATTGAAGTCATTTGCAACATATACTCTTAGTCTACCATTGAACATCACTTATAGGTACCTTCATAAAGGATTTCATGTGTGAAAAGAAAGTGTTGACAGTGTTCCAAACCCTTTAGAGTGATGAGAATTAATTTGGAAACTTTGAAGAGACATAAATTTTATCATAAGCATATAAAAATTATATACTACCTGATATCCTCATCTCACTATCTCTATGTGAAAATACTCACCTACATCAAGATGAAATATGAAAAAAAAAACATGCTTGAATAGTTTTTAGCCCCTCAAGGTTGAAAGCACATAGTTTAAAAGGTTAGAATGGTATTTTATATTTCTAAAATGTCAAAAAAATGCTCACTGACATCCTCATCTTCATTTCCTATAGACATGAAAGTAACCACTTACTTGTGGTGTTAACAGAGAGCTAGCGAACCATTTTGAAGCATTAGAATAGATAATGAAACTATCTTTGAGGTCCTAGTGTGAATTAAAATTCATGATAGACATAATTGAAAATATAGGTTGGAAAATAGAAAGTGGGAATCCTCCATAAGTAATGACTGTGGAATTCAAGGATCCATTCCCTAAATGTGTACAATAGAGCACCTAGCTATTTTGGAGAATTTTTATAACAATGCCATATTGAATTTTGATTACTCTTATTATATTAATTTTATATTATACATAGAAGAAATACTTTTTAAAATTTGGAAGGAGGAGGACCAATGGAGGATGATTGTTGAAGAGTTCCAATATGCACTTTTATACACTGAGTTTAGGTAGTAGTATTTATAGGTTTTGAAGGTACATGCTGACCCTAACACTTCAAGGCTCTGATGAGGATTACTCACTTATTTTTAATGGCCTTATTAAGTGAAAGATACACTAATGGACATATATATCATTAGGATAGGATTGATATGTAGTGTTCCTAGTTCCATAGACACCTTTAAGAGTCCTTTTTTATTTGAAATTAGTCACCTGCAACCAATTATAATGGTAAAGAGAGGTAGTGAGCATAAAGAGTGAGTTTATTGAGATGGGCATAGCCAAATAGATTATGGGTAGGTCCAATCACTACTAAATTGACCTTGGAAGGTTTTATAGATACTTATGCAATGTTTTAAAGGTCTAACCATATAAAGAACACCTATAGGAGCTCTAAACAAGTAAAACTTAGTCAAGAATAAAAACCCAATTTTGACTATGTAGGTGTATATGGAGGGGTATGTGAATGGTTAGAGAGGTGAATGAAGAATGAATAATTTACACCATAGAATTAATAGTCTCATATTATTGTCAAGGTAGATATAAATTAAGGGAAGGACCCTAAGCAAACAACATAGTTCACCTGATATAAACCTTGCACACAATTTTCCCAACAAGTTTGTCTTGGATTTTTAAGATTTTAGAGTAGAAAATGACCTAACAAAGGGACAATATTTGGTATATAACATGTTTGAAACTTGATAAACCTCATCCAATCTTCATCTTGTCTTATAAAATAGGGGGAGTGCCCTCTATTTTGTCTCAGATAGAGGGCACTCCCTTGGGAACAAAACTGGCAGGTTTAGAGGAAAGTGTATAAGGGGATGAGACCGGGAGTTGTATTGACAATTTAGAGAAATATAGGAAGTTGGAATACACCTATGAAATTATGAATAAAATTACACAAAAGGGATAAACTAAGAAAGTATGTCTAAAATACCAAGGTTGTAGTTAGGCATGTTAGGTAGGTTTTAGGCCTAAGGTTTAAATGAAAGGTACAGTTCCTCTTTTATCACGAGATGGGAATTATAATCTATTGGAGAATGTTTTTATTGAGAATTTAGAGGTATTAAATCTTTTTTAGTGTATGGGAATCCATGAAAATTCATTTTGTGCTTTAGGGTATAGACAAGTTACAAGACCAACATTAGGCCTAGTACCCAAACAAGGAGTGATCTTTAATTATAACATGAAGTAATAATATAAATGGATTGGACCATGTTTAAAGGGTCACTTCAGATGTGTGAAATCCTAAAAATTGTAGAGGAACACTGGCTCAAAGGAAACATTATGCTTGTGTAAAGTAAGGGAAAATCTTGATAGGCTAAGTTGAAGTGCTCATATCTTCTTGGAGGATTTTCATGGAGGATATAGGAGTTTGGGGAAGTTAGTAGGAGTCCTCAACATCATATTATTGAAAATTTTATACAACTTAAATGTCATAACTTTATGAACAAACCTTAAGAGTAAAAATAAGCCTAAAACCTTTACAAACCCCTGTAAAGACTTGATGAAAGAAATGGAGTTGGAAAGCTGATATAATAGCCTAGTTTGATCATGAAAGTTATTGGACCTTGTAGAGGACTCTCTCAAGATACTCCCCACCCTTTTGAGTTGTATGAAATTATGTGAATAGGGTACAAAATAGGGTACTTTTTACTATTTTTTAGGTTCTAGAAGGAGTATGAAGATACAATCAAGTTTGGGGGGAATATTAGGACTCAATATAACTCCCTATGAACTTTTTATGCATTGGAAGAATTTTAAGTGTGAAAAAAATAACTCTCATCTTAGCCAATCAAAATTGGCATAGTGAACATGATGGTGAGAAGGGTGAAAACTTCAAGTGTGAGGCTTTTTAATATGTGCCTAATGATTCTAAGGCCATGGAGTGTCTTTTTATGTTTCATCCACTCCATAACATGTATTTTCATGGAAAATTGAAGCCAAATTTGAGGCCAAGTGTGAAGTGTGATTGAAAGAGAAGTTTCTTATACTTTAGGTGATGATGGTTCAATTCTTGAAGTTTCTAGATGACTAGGACTAAAAATAATGCATGGAGAGGCATGTATGAAAGCCTTAATCTTCATTCCAATCACCATACCTATCCATAATTAGTTTTGGGATGTTAAAATAGAACCAAATCATGAAGTTAGTTTTTTGAGATAGAATGAGAATTTTCATGCCACTTTTCATGAGTTTCATGCCTTGTATGGCCACTTGTCTCTTTTGACCTTACATGGTTCATCCCATTTCTTATCCTCATGCACAAGTAAATCCATTTATCAGATTAAAAAGTGTCCTTATGACCCTCAAACTTATCTCTTCTCCTCTCTCTCAAGTTCTATAAGAACTAGCCATTTTGGCCATTATAGCTTATGTTCCACTTGAGTATGGCAAAACCCTACTCATTTACATACCATTTGATCAAAAAGACTACTAATTATTTCCTCTTAATGACTATACATAGTGTGATTTACTTAGATGATTGATATTGCTTAGTGATAACCATGATTTCCTTAGCATGTTGTCTCATTATTTTATCTTAATTATAGTTGGAAAACTTCTTCTTGTAGGGCATGTGATGTGTTATAAGAAGTGTTAAGGTTGAGTGAGTTAGTATATTCACTAGTGCCATTCAAGGCCTCTTGTCTATTCCTCCTATCCTAAAAATTCATCCATAAACTAATAATTTAATAATGATGTGAGAAGATGTAGATTGGAGAAGTATATGTTTGGTTAGTCTCTTGGTTTCATGTGTAACATGCAACTAGTTGGAAGTCATCAAATTATTTGGTATATCACCTCCATTAGGATAGTTTATTTTTAATTTTATCTCTCTTTCCCTGCTAAAGTTTTGGTGTAACAATGATCTAAAGTGGTAAATCAAGGGAACTAGACCTATCTAGAGATTCACCTCATTCTTAGGCTCACCCACAGCCTAGAGGTGTTTCAATTATGCCACTTGGATGAGGAGAGCTGAGACATCTCCTCAAAGGGTAAAAATCCAAGTGATAATAGGTATTATGAGGAATGATTGGATTCCTAATATAGTATTTATATGGAGTAGGGGAGGTCACATGAGGCTGGTAATATTGGACTTGCTATCCCTCATGGACTAGTAGCTTCTCTTCTATGCTTGTAATTAAACCACTTATGTCTAACATGTCACTAGTTGGCCTTGGATAATTATCCATCATGATAGATGCCCATTCCTTTGTAGCTTATTGTAATGAGGCTCTCATACTTTTGATTAGGTGACTAGGGACCTCTTGGCCATAACCCCTTTGTGTATCATTCTCAACCATGTATTTATCATAACCCAAGAAGGTTTGATTTAGGCTAGAGATGGACTAATTTGGGACATGGTTATGTAAACTAAGAGGATTATGACCTTACCAAGACTGATTAAGAAGATAAGTGGGCCACCAATAAGGTTGATAGGACTCACAAGGAGGTTAAGGGTGATATCCTTGGCAATAAGGAGGAGTATAAGATTGATGTTATCCATCATATTATTGGTGATAAGGGACATAGAGTTGGTATGGGTTATAATATGGCTGATAAGGGATTGCAAGACATGTATCTCCTCCATATCTAGCCATTAGAAATTAAAAGGTAGATGAAAGACAATGTGAACTATCAATAACAAGCTGCTCTTAACCTTGGATGAAGACCTTATGAACATTGTTTAGCATGAATTTTGACTACAAATTTGCCTATTCAATGCTTGTAACTACTTGATGTCACTGAATGATGATGGAATGTGCTCTAAGATTACTGAATCTAATCTCATCGGTCATGCTAGAACTATTGACTTACCAAACTACACCCTAAGGATATGATTGTTTAGAACTCTCTAAGTTTTGAGTAAAATGGGATTAACCCAAAGCCTATGGGTGACCTATGGATGGGTTAAACCTCTAGTTTATGGGGCTAGTTCCGTTGGTGCACCAGTCAAAGCTCAAATCCTAAAACTAATAAATTTTTGGGGTAAAAAGGGATAGAAGATAAACATAAAAATGAAACCTATACTATTGGAGGTGATACGTTGATATGATTTATCTACTCTTTTTGACCTCTTGACAACACTAATAAACTAGATAAGTGACTAAACCATCTCTATAAAGGCTTCTAAGAAATAATATTTCATAATAGGTTGTGTTAGGTGATTAGAACATGAGGGACATGAAGGGAAGGTCTGACCTAGGACATTTACCAATCAAAATCCATTCCAAGATCACTCACTAATACCTTCACACATTATGTGACTTGCATAGAATAACCTACTAACATCTAGGTGAGGCAAGGACCTATAAGGGAGAAAACCTACCACTTATGCATATAAAAAAAACATATAACACATTGGAGACTAATATGAATAAGCTAATAGTCCTTGCATTATCTTAAGAGTTGACAAATTACAAATTTGGGCATAATTTATTCATACCCAATGGAGGGATCCATAAAATGGCCTTAAAGCTTCAATTTATAGAAGAAAGATAAGGTGAGAGAGGGAAATATGGAATTGATAAGGTATGGAAATGTCATTACTGATCCTCATTCACTTCAAATAGTAGTTACAAATAGCCACAACAACTCCATGCTCCTTCCATGTATTACTTCTTCTAGTAGATGTCCTTAAATGAGTATGGCATAGAGATGAAGTGGTGGAGGTTGATTCAAAATTGGTTGAACCAATTCAAGGAATGTACATGAATTTTTTTTAAATCACTCTCTCTCTCTCTCTCTCTCTCTCTCTCTCTCTCTCTCTCTCTCTCTCTCGGTAGTTATAAAGGTGCATTATTCTCTAATTAGCTTCCATGAGTCATTAAGTAGTCCACCTTCCCTTTTTGCATGTTGACTAGGCTTGGAAAACTACCCATCCTAAATTATGAACATGAATTGTGTTTTATTGTCTTCATGGGTAATTTATATGGTTTTTATCACCCTAAAATTAATCACTTAGTATCCCATCACACCAACCAACATCTTATCTTGTTTAATCAAGCAAGCTTACAAGACAATTATGCCTAGTCTCTTAGTGTTAGCTACTTGGTTGACCATGAGACATTAATAGTATTTTGAGAATAGGTTAATGATAATTTTATAGGTCTTAAAAGTGTTTCAATTCTTGAATCATGCCTTTAAGATAATACACACAATGCAAATTTTCCCATCTAGGTGACTAGGTCACCTTTCACTAGCAATTGTAGACTAGCCATTTGGTGTAAACCTATAAAAGATTTTACAAGAATATTTATGAGTATTTTATGGTTTTAAATAATGAAACATGCCTCAATATACCATGATACATGATTTTAAACTTTGTATAAAGTTTTTTACCCTAAAAAAATCACGAAGTCTTGCAAAAGTAGAGTTTATGGGGGGGTTTATACAACTATTCATATATACCAGTGCCATTGATGGGACCTAATTAGAGTGAGTAATGTGATTTATGTGTTTATAAAGCTAATATAGAGAATTTAAGTTAAAATTATTTAGGTTTTACTCCATCAAGTTTGTATTAGGGTTTATGCAGGGTTTTAGTGGCTTACCATCTTAATAATGGTTCATATAGTACATGCCTCAAACCTAAAAATTATGGCCATGGATGTTTATTCCATATACCCATTCAAAACTGATGAAGATATCCTAGTCCCATGAATATTGTATGGTGAGTACCAAGTGAAAGTTGGTGGCCTTTAAGCTCTTTACTAGGCATTCTATGTAGGTTACAATGTTAAGGATTGTTCATAGAGATGGGATCTTTAATGTAACTCTTTCTTCCATGTATCTTAAGTGGATATGGGTCCCCAAATTTTCCTAATATCATTGATCTAAATTCATCATGACATGTGAGATATGAGTGCTTGATTTGGTAGTTTGACATGACTGATTAGGGAAGAATAGATCAATAAGGGTGATAGGACCAAAATACATTATGATCAAGGTCTGTACCATCATCCTACACCTTAGATTTCCTTAAGTCTACTTGGGGGGGGGGGGTTGGATATGCCATAAGGTAGAGGTGGGGTTTTGAGGGATAGGGGTTGTTTTAGGCCTCACAAGCCTAAAATAAGTTTGAGCCACCTGTAAGTGAATTAGAAATTTTAATGTCACCATATCATTCCCTTACACATGTTTCCACAATTTTTTGATTTTATCTAGCTGCCTAGACTCTCATCTCTCCCCTTTTCTCTTGTAAATCTACCTTGAATGTCATTACTACCATGCCCAATTTGAGTGTTTGACTAGCTAATGTTAGAGACTTGAGTAGTCTCTTTCCCCCTTCATTATTAACTATTAGTGGAGTTGGAATTATTATTCAATATGTTATTAAGGTTTGACGACACTTTTTTAATATATTCCCCTAAATTCTTCTCTCTACATATCTTCTTGAATGGACCTAGGGTTTATGAATAATCAGGATGGTATAGCCCTAATGCTTGGTTTATCATATTATCTCCTCAATTTGAGGTTATCATCATCCTATAAACCTTTTAAATGTATTTATCACTTCCTCCTTAGGTGTTTTAAAATCCTAAATAGCTTCTAAACATGCAAATTTCTTTCATCTCTATGAATATGCCTGTATTTATCACTTTTAGGCCTAATAGGCATGATTAGGCCATTAGGATCTCTACTTCCTATCTAAAAAGGATAAATGATTCAATTTAGGATTATATCTTTAAGAAAAAAGTAAGGATATTTTTTTATCTCTCTCACTTCACCACCATGTAGGGTTTTTTGACATTTCACCCTCTTACTCATGACTCTAGCTATAAGTGCTCAAATAAGGACTGCCTAGATTATGAGTATGAATTTATCTATTTTTTTATAGCCTTTTAAAGCCACATTTTTATTTGTAAACATAGGTATATCATCTTCATATGCTTATGAGACTTCTTAAACACTTTCAACTCAACTACCTTTTTCTCTATGACTATTTGTAGAAAATAGTCTTAGTTTGCTACCTGTGTGAGAGATGAGCTTGTCCTTCATGAAGGTTTTTACCCTATTTGTTAATATTAATATATTATATATGGAGTTTTATTTTTTTTTCAATTTATAAACCTTTAAGTCTCCTTAAAATTGGTTCTTATGCTTAACCTATCCTATATCTACACTTAGGCCTATATATGGCAGTTCTAGGCTTTTGACCGTGAGTGTTCATTTGAGATGTAGGTTGGTGATTCATTATTTACATGATTCATAAACATTTTGATGACATATAATATCACATTATAAAACTCTAGTTATCATTATTGTCACCGCACCGTCAGTTTTTCTTCAATCTTGTCACTACAGCCCTTTGTGTGAAATAAGAGTCTTGACTGAGTTTGTTTCCTTGGTGAGTTGATGGAGTTGGTCCCTATTGACCCTAATTTATCCATCCCCATACTTATATAATCATATGAATCCTAAATGATCATCAAGTCTCCCTTAATATCTTAAAAACCTGGTGTTCTTCTTATAACAATGGCCACCTTACTTCCTTAGTCTACCTAAATAGGCTTGCAGGTGCCTAAATAAGGGCTTGTCTCTCAAAGGCTTAAAGATGAGATTGGGTTTTGAGTATATGGAAGTGAGGAGAATGTGGAAAAAAATAGATAATGAATATAAGATTAATATAATGTATATTTTAACCTAACTTGATGGTTTTCCATAGTCACTACAATGGCACTCTATTTACACTTGTAAGGAGATCACATAGCATACACAATAGTCATATTGGAGTAGAGCTTGATGGATTTGTTTGATAATTTGGTGGCTCAGATATGTTTTGGAGGCATATCAAACTTTATTTGACTAAAATTAATCCATAATACAACCTATAACAACCACTCACTTCCATTTTTATGCACTAAAAGCTTTACAACATGAATAAAAACTCTATTTGCAACTTGCACATGTAACAACATGGAGGATTCCTTAATTTATAAGGCACACACATGTGAACCAATATTGAGGGATGATGTATATGGATTTTTATGACCCTTAGAAGACATATACAAACATTATTTTCATAAAAAAAACCATAAATGTACTAAAACCATTGCAAAGATAACCCTGTGTGGATGAAGAATGCAAATTTGGTTGCTTAAGTTATTAACATTTGTTCATAGATCACAAGGGATAAATATGGAAATAAATTCATATTATTGGAAGGAAATTAGACCACATTCCTTTATCCAAGATCTCAAGTCACCATCTTCTCTCTCCTATTTGTATTGAGAAAGAACTTGACTAGTTGTCTAAGGCTGCTAGAGCTCGATGGAGAAAGGGAAATAATTTGACTTGTTTGACTTAATAGCTCATATATACTTCCATATAATGTCTAAAATAAGTCCCATATAAATATTTATGACTTAATCTAACTCTAACATGTCCATACAAGATTGAAACACTTACAAAACCCTTTCTTTTCTACTTTTTTCATGATTTGGTTCCTTGAAAGACTATTGGAAGATGAAAGGAGGGAAAATAGAGGTCAAATAACATCAAAAATCATATAGTATGGCGGGGAAGCTTAAAGGTCACATTTCCACATGTATGGGGCCCATTTGGTGAGTGGAAAATGTGTTTAACTTCAAAAAGGACCCATTTATGCATATGAAACCATCCTAAAATGACATTATAATTGTTATGGGGACATTTTAAGACTCTTAATTTCAACGTGACATCAAAACATGCCATTTTACAAAGGTTTATGATATAATTTGACTCATATGAGATGATTAAAGGACCATTTGATGAATTAAATGGTGAATCAAGGCTTAAAATAGGTTTGAATGAGTAAACCATAAGATAATGACCTTGAATACTATTGGTGTTTATATTTGTACCCTATCTAAGAAGGCGATTGTTCAGGTCTTCTTTCTTAAATAGAGTCCAACATGGGACTAATTCTAGGCTGTGGGTATCCTAATAATGGATCAGACTTCTCGAGAAGGTTGGATTCCTTTTAGTTCTATCACCTATACTAAACCTAGAAAAGGGAGAGAGATTTTAATAATAACTTATGAAAGAATGTAAAAAGAGGTTATGCACCAATAATTATAACACTTATACTTTGCATAAGACACACTATAGGACACATTCAAGACTAAAGAAGATTAGTCCCATATAAGTATTTCACAATAAGACGTTGATTAGTTATCAAACTAGCATGAGAGGGAAAATATCCACTTTCAAGTTAACCAAAAAATTATAAATTGCACTTATAATGATATGTGAGAGCTACCAAACACTTCATGAAGGTGAGAAAATTTAGACATAGACAAGGAACATACATTCACTTAACCAAAGTACATGAATTCATATGACACACTTAAAATTATCTTTCAAAATGAGGGAATTCAATCTTTAATGCATTAAAAGGTGTTACAATACAAAATTTATCATAGCCTAAGCAAGCTCAAGCACAAGACCCTGATTCCATAAAAATGTCATATATTTATTTTTAAAACTTCTAGAGAGTGCTAAATGTGGTAAAAGTTGGAACATATATAGAAAAAAAGAAGAGAGAGAGGGAACTAGGTGTATTAGCACAAGTTCAAGGATGTTGACTCATGACCTTATTAATAAGGAAAAAATTCCTAAAATAATTGAATGAACATTGTCCTTATCTATCTATTAGATCTACTTCTTGGAACTCCATGTCATTATCTATCTAATCTATTGATGAGGATCACATCTAGAATTGATAGAATTATGCCACATCTACTTTGAGTGGCCATATGTACCTATTATAAAAAATGTGACCTTAACGATAGGTAAGCCATCCATCCATGATCATGTTTATGTCTATATTTTCTCTAATATAAAACACAAGTCCATTATATATGAAAACCAGTATAATTATTAGTTTTCACATAGTCACAATATCCATGGAAACCTACAAACTGCTTAACCTTGCTTCACAATCACTAGTCCATCTTCAATCTCTATATTAGGCCATAAGAGACCTGTTATACATATAAAACATATGAGATCTAAGAATATATTATACATGATGATCCTCCATTTAAAATCAATGAACATGTCAATGGAACAACCTTGTAACAGGGTCAACAGGTTCCAAATTATCAACCAGAGGTCTTGGTTAAACTTTAATGGTGATGGAGCCTTATACTTAACCATATTAATTGCATGATGACATATATTGTTGATCAAGATCTAATGGTGATATTTATATATAATAATTTTATCACCTACTTCAAAAATTAGTTCATTAACCTTTAATGGAAGCTCTTTAAATTTACCCTTTGTTCATTGGTTGTCAATTGCCAACTTGGATCATTTTCATTGTGCCCAACTATATTTATTCTTATTGGTCCCAAATATACATTAAATTATTGACTATGCTCAAACCATTATATTTTTATGTATGAATGAACATAATCCCTTTATTTCCTACCAACCAAGATCCTTTGACACATTGACTCGATCTTGCACCATTGGATCAAGATGTATGAGTGCACGCAGATCATAAATCTCATTGGGCCCACTTTCCTGCCAATCACTATGCACCATCATATATTTGGTATAAATGAATGTTGATCATTGGTATGCTATGACCCACATTTTTTTCAATCGAGCTTACACCATTGGATCTTTTCTTGGTTGATCTCCACCATCAGATCTTGCCCAACTTGTAGCTATTTAAAGGGTTTTAACCCAGGGACCTTTTGACTTGTTTGACCTAAGCATGAACTATTAGATCTCATGTATCGATATGTGAGATAAAATTGAATATCATATTTTGATCAAATTTAAACCTTTTAAAGGAATTTTTGAACCCAAGTGGTTACTTTATGAAGCTCAAATTTGACACTCATCTAAATGTCTAGCTCTGCCTGTTCAACTTTAGAAGCTTATATATTGAGATAGAAATATTTCACATACATGAAATTAATAGAGCATGTTTTTGGAATAAGGTAATTCATGGCACTATAATTTTTTGGCTGATGAGAGTTACTGAGCAAAGTTATAATATTCACAAGTCAACTAACCTACTTGTTCTAGTATGATGTCTTGGTGACAATCTGGTTCCATAAAAGATTGTGCTTGATCTTCTACTTGATCTTTGAAAAATATAATGATGATCCTAACTACTTGAACACCATGAAACCTATTTGGACCCATCATCTACAATTATAGATCTATCCCTTAAAGATCAATTAGATCAAACTTTAAGCTTGATTAAAGTGTTTTAAAATCTTTATAATCAGCACGAGATCTTAGGACAACTCATTCCAAGTAGAACATATGTTCGTCTACTCAAACAATTTCTAGGAAAAATATCCTTATGACATTGGGTCACTATTTAATCATGACCCTTCTTGGCTTCTTGATCTGATTTAGGCACATTTTTGTATGTAGGCCGAATTTGGTCATCTTTGGTGACTTGGTTGGGTAGCATTCTTGCTATGCTTGATAACTTAGACCATTTACATGACTCTAGAATCATAATAAATAATACATTTATTACATGATTGCAACAAACCTCTTTACTGAAAAGACAAAAGAATTCCACCAAAATAGGGAAATAAAAAACATGAAATAGGGAAACTACTTAACAAAGAAAATGTGTAAACAAAGCTCTTATTTGGGACAAAATAAAAATAAATTAATATACTAACCAAGACAAAACATGATCCACCTAGATCAAAAGGAATTTTTAAAAATTCACTCATTTTAAGAAATGATACAAGTTGCAAAGTAGGGTATTTATTGAACATAACCTTTGATGAGTGACTCTTATTACCCACCAACTCTGTTAGCATCTCCTCAAATGAGTCATCAATAGAAAACTAATAAAAAACAAAGGTGAAATCATATTGCAGTTCAAGATATTTTTCATATTTCTTGTCAACTACAACCTTGTCAAGTGATGCCTTATCTATGCATTGATCTGGAGTGACCTCATCCTTCTTTCTATCTACTACAAGTTCATCTAGCTCTTTAAGGAGATTTAAATAGTCAACCAAATATATATCATGATCTTGAATAGGTGACTCTTGATCAAACTTATTAATAACATGATCTCTAATGGGAAACATATCCTTACAAAGCTCTTGAATTCCCTATAGAGATTCAAGATATAGTTTCCAATCATTCTTTTGTTTCTCATTTTGATCAATTTGAATATAATGAATTTTAAAGGTATCTTCATCTTTCTCCAGTGGAGACATCTAAAATTTATTCATGACTTGAACTAGTAACAAATTTTCATGGAATTATTCCAAAACAAGACCAACCTTCTCTTGTATACCTGAGATAACTTCTTCAAGATCAGCTACAACCTCATTTTTGATTTGTACCTTAAGTGAAGTATCAATGAGGATGTCTTAGTCATACAAACTTGAAGCATCTTCACATTCTTTAAGAAATTGACTTACATCTACAACCTCTTTCTTTATCTCTCATAGAACAAGCTCCTTTTGAAGAAGGGAGATGGTGGGAGGGTGATGAAATTCATTCATTTTAGAGGGAATATGAGGCATGAAAGGTTGATCATGATCATATTTTGGGATATTGAGGGAAATGGAATCATTTATGGAGTTTTGGAGAGGAGGGAAATAAAAACTTTTGAAAGCCTCTACATTATACTCCTTCCACTTGGCCATCACTTCATCAAATTTTGAAATCTCCTTGTTCTCATGGAAAACATAAACTTGAGGAATGAGTGGTAAATAAAAGGAACTAAAAGAAGGCCTAGTCTCTTGAATAAATTATTGAATAGGCATATGAGTCTACTCTTGATTCCAAATAGGTATCTCCTTGGATCAAATTGAGTATGGTTAAGCACTTCATGAGAATAAGGAACACAAGAATACTGGTTAGGAATACAAGAGGGTTCTTGAGACAATGGGTTCAACTCAATTTTTTGCCTCTTCAAAGACTTTGTCTTCTTTAATACAAATGTAAAAAACTCATGCCTTTCCTATAGATCATTAGACAAATTTATAAATATCCCATTCACTTCCTCATACTAGGAATTTGAATAAAATTTCCTTTCATATGCTTGTAATTTGAGATCTATCTCATCCATTATTTCTTGGAGACAAGGCTACTTATATGAAACATCATAGCCACATGGTAAAGGTGAAATATGGTCATGAGATTGATATGGTTCATAAGGAAGGTATGAGTCATGCTCTTGATAATAAGGATCATGGGAAATGTAGAGTAAATTTTTACTCTACGTTGCATTCAAATCTTTAGTTGAGCACTGCAGTTTGGGTTTCCACATACCTTGGTCGTAGCGATAGAGTCAGGGTAGAGTGCAGGTTTAATTTTCCATCTAAGTGTTGAAGTGTAGTAGAGGCTACCAAATGTCTCTTTTTGAGCATGGTTCCTCTTTACTCCTCTTTTTTTTCTTTCATTTCATTTTGCCTAAGTGTTGCATTTGAGTAGAAACTGCCAAGTGTCACTTTTTGAGACACGAAGTCAGCCAGCTGGTGTCATTTGAGACACTTTTGATAACTTTCAAGAAAGACACAGATTACACCATATATATTATAGTAGTTAAGTAAAATGCACTATGTGTCAGCATCTGTGTCTCATTTTGGTAACCATGTTTCATTGTATTTTTTGACAAAGGTTTTCAACAGGCTAAGGAGCAGAATGCAATGAAAGTCACCACGTGTCAGCATCTGAGAGATAGTCAGTTAAACACCTGGGTTTAATGTTTTTTTTCAACATTTTGGTTCAATACCTTGGTTAATGTGTAAATGGTGTGTAGTGTTGAACCGTTGGACCATTGAACCAATTTTAGTTCATCGAGTAGTTCAAGGGAGTGTCCCAAAAACCAAAGGGGTCTACACCCTTTCAGAAGGTAGTAAGGCATTTGTTCATTTTGATTAAGTGCCAAAGATGAGTGGAGGCTACCAAGTGTCACTCTCATAGCCTCTCTCTAATCCATCCCTAGGAAAAGCATAAGCCATCACATACCCTTAACTAAAGCAACATAAAATGCTACGTATCTTCCTCGAAGCCGCAGAAGCCTCCACATGTCGATGCCTGAGAGATCATCTTAAAATTTCATTGTTGAATAAAGATTGTGGTGGGCCTCGAGTGTTAATTCAAGAGTCTATGGAAACTACCAAGTGTCACCATCCATAAGAGTCTGATATGTGTCCTGAGTGATACTATAGAATAGCCAAAGAGAAGCAGAGAGAGCCACATGTATTCGATGAATCTGGCAGAAAGCACCAAGTGTCATTTTTTGGTGCCTTATAAGTAATAAGAGGATTTTCAAGAAATTTACTAAGTGTCCTCTCCCATTTCAACATAACAGAGTGTTTTGTGTATCTATTTCCATAAAGTGAAATGGAGGGAAAATCAGCTAGAGTTAATTTGAGTAGATGGAACAGTTCATCGGGTAGATTTTTGAAGCCCCCAAAGCATTGAAGGCACCATCTATTTGTCCCCTGTGAGGAAAGGATGGAGAAGAATTACATAGAAAAGGGGATGATGGAAAGAGTGATCTGAGGCTATAAAAGAAGAAGAATTGTAAGAGAGAAAGGGGGGATTTTTCCATAGTTTTAAACCTGCTAGAGTTTTTGAACAGTAATATCATTTGCTCTTGTCTCAATTTTCTTGAGTTGTAAAGTTGATATAACTATGCATGTTTCTATGCCTTTTATGTGGTTGAATGAATTAAGAAGATTGAGCTCCATGCCTTGGTTAATGTTATCTGTGTCATTTGCAAAGGTAGTTTATACTGTAGATTCTCTAGAGTTGTGATTAGGAATGTCATTTTCTGTTGTCTCATTTTCTTGAATCAAAAGTTCTACATAATTGTACGTGATTTCTACACCTCTTATGTGATTGAAAGATTCTATTAAGAAGATTAAACACTAGGCCCTTATTGACATTCTCTATATCTCAGCAAAAGAATTTCCTATTGTGAGCCTCTATTTCTGTTATTCCAATCTTTTACATTGATCATGCATTTGTCTACTCTTAAATGTAATTGAATTCTATAATAGTCTCACTGTGCTTAGGTTAGGATTAGGATTATACTCAGGTGCATCACCATAGTTAGGTTTCATTTCCTACACTTGCATTTCTATTTAATTTCCTATCCCTTTTCCCCCAACACTTGATACAAAAGAAGAGACCAGCTTCTCTAAAATCTAGAGGTTGTTTCAAGCCGCAGCGTCCCACAGCTTGAAACTTCCCATTGTTGATTGATTAAGATCAATATTAATTTTAAATATAAATAGTTTTTGGCACACTTAGTGGGACCAGTCTTGGAGTTTCTTTCAAGACCGCATGAACCAAAGAGCTACGAGGAGTTAGAGCTGTGGACCAGTCACCAGATCACAATCTGCTGCAAATCTAGGTATTCTTTTGCCACCTCTAGTAATTAGTCTAAGAAGAAGAGCTAACCAATTTGTACTAGTACCAAACATGGGAGCCCCTATACCCCCAAGAAATTATGCAAGCTGGAACACTGGTAGTCCCTTAATCCTCCCAACACCACTAGCTATTTGGGACCTTATCCCTGTAAATGCTCTAAAAGCTCTACCCAAATTTAGTGGGAAAGACTCAAAAACACCCATGGAACATCTTTAAGATGTATCAGATGTCTGTGCCATACATGGTGTCACATAACAAAATGTGGCCCTAAGGTTGTTAGTAGCCTCATTCAAAGGGAAGGCCTTAGAATGGTATCAGTCTTTGACCCCAAATACCATATCTACATAGGACTAGCTCAGAGATCAGTTCTTTGAAATATTTGCAGAGAAGGGTGATAAGTCTTCTTTATTACAACAGTTGATTACCATTCAAAGGGGACCACAAGAGGACATGACTAAATTCAACACCAGATTCTAGAAAACTTGGGATAAAATCCCTGTTATAGCTAAACCACCACCTAGTATGGCCATAGTGTTTTATCTCAAAGCTTTGAATTCATATATATCTGTTATGATTCAGTCACTGGGAGGACACACTTTGCCAGCGGCTTATGACCTTGTGGTAAAAGTTGAGAATCATTTAATTGATGTTGGGAAGTTACCTCCAAGGCCTCCCATGCCTATATTCCGAAAAATTACCTTTCCCCTACCTCAAGAGGTTCCTAAAGTTGTAAGCCTGCTTGTGTCTATGTATGCTTACCCTCCATCATCTGTAAAGCAACTAGTCCTTGCTCAGTCATCTGAGATGGATGATATCAAGAGTATGCTAAGGACATTCTCCAATGAGCTGATTAATATAAAGAGGCAATATAATACTTTCCCTAAGCCTCCATATCAAGGATATCAAGGAAACATGTTTTCATCCCAACCAAACCAATATTAAGGCCCTCCAAGACAAACTAACCACCAACCAACAAATCAATTAGTTGCAGTTCCCACACCCTCATAGACCCTTCCTCCCAACTCAAATAGGGAGATGGTTCTAGGTTAGAATAATTATGTGGATGATACTAATGCTTGGTGTTTCCCTTGCAATGATGCTCACACACTTAGAGATTGTCCTAGGGGTAATCTACAACAAAGGGTGGCTGAGTAGAGAAGAATGGATGGTCAGTTTGCTAATACCAGTAACAATCAAGCCTACCAATCTCCCAGTATGCAAAATTCAATCCTAGTGGCCCAGATGCAAGGAATGTCTTTGCAACAAGAGTAATAAATAACCCCTAAACATGCTTTGTTCTCATGGGTCAAGGATGAAGAAGTAGTTTTCTTAAACGAAGCATCTACCTCCCAGAGGCTAGTAGTGCAATCTGATTACTACACCAAATCAAAGAGGAGGATGGTGGAGCAACCCAAGATTGTAAGAGGTCAAGTCAAGAATAATTCTCCATCTCAAGGGCAAAAGGATGCTATTGTTAGATAATAAGTGCCTCAGTTGGTACAAGATCAAGGGATTCCTACCCCGATTCAAGAAAAAATGAGGTATCCTTATTACCAAAAAACTCAGTCCTTGGGACCAATCAATGTAGTAGACCAATTAAAGAGGACTCCAACACAAGTATCAATATGGGATATTTTGGCTATTCCTAAACAAAAGACACTACTTCAAGAAGCTTTGTAAGGGCAAGTAGTGCCTAAAGGTGCTGTTACCAAGGAAGGACCCGTTGGAAAGGAAAAACTCAAAGATACAGTTCCTCTAATGACAACAGCCTTCATGAACAATGCAGTGTAAGTAAGTAAATCCAAGCCAGAGCCTTTGTATTTGACTCTAATAGTTGGAAAGAAACTCTTGCATAATGCATTGATAGATTCAGGAGCTAGTACAATTGTGATGCCCAAGAAAATAACTAATGCTTTGAAAATAAAATATGAACCCCTTGTAAAGGGGGTTATGCAGCTAGATGGCAAAATAATGGAAACCATAGGGAGAACTAAACAACTCCCCTTAAAATTATACACATGTCCCAACATAGTGGTCAACCAAGATATAGTTGTCATAGATATCCCTCCTATCTTTGGTTTATGTTTATCCAGAGACTTTACAGCAAAAATTAGATGATATATGTCTCTCGACTGATCTCACCTCATCTTGAGAACCAGATACGGTTTAAAAATGAAAATTCTATCTGAACCACTGTCCAATGACCATATCACCAATGAACCAACAACAATATTAGAAGCAAATCATGCCATGATAAATAAAGAAGACTAATTTTCATCGAGGAATTAGGAGACTGGACTGAGCATGATCAAGAAGAAGAAAATAGCCAGTTGTAACTATGACTCTACTGGTTTTGGCACATATGTCATTTTTGATGAAGATCAAGAGATCCCAAATGTTGTAAGGGAAGAGGTACCTACTGCTCAAGATTTAGAGCTCTAGACTTTGAATTTTGATGGGGCTAGAAGTAAACATGGTGCTGGAGCAGGAATTTGTCTTACTGCTCCAAACAGTGATAAAAATTTAAGGGCTATCCAATTCCAATTTGCTTGCACTAATAATGATGTAGAATATGAATATTTAGTACATGGGCTCCTGTTAGGCCAAAAAAAGGGAATAAAGAACCTAAAGGTAAAAGGAGATTTAGAATTAGTAGTAAAGCAAATTAGGGAAAAGGCAGCAGCCAAAAATGTGAGAATGAGATCCTACAAGCATAGGATTTGGGATTTGATAGAAGATTTTGAAGCTTTCAATATTGAGATAATCCCTAAAAGTCAAAACTCTGAGGCTAATAGGATGGCTCAGATTGGCTCACAGTTTAACCCAGCAATTAGCCTATTGGTTAACAATGAGTTAGTAAAAGTTATAGTGAGACCAACCATCCCAGACAATGATGAAAATTGGCAAGTATTTGAAAATAATGCTCAGGTAGTCTCTTTCTTACAATAATCAGATGAGTTTGTTGATTAGTTGCAAACTAAAATTGAAGAGGCATATGGTGATCAGATTATTTAATTAAGGACAAATAAACTCCCCAAAGGATTTATCACCTTAGAAAACTTGTTTGACCCAGAGGATGTAAGCCTGGAAAAGAAAAGGTTCCAGGTAGATAAAGCAGACTATTCTGAAGTAGAGTTGAGTGATGGGAAAACGCTGAAAGTTGGGAATTTTGTAACTCAGGAAGAGAAGGAAAGATTAATCAAATTGTGCCAGAGATATAACAGAGTCATAGCTTGGAGCTATGAAGACCTTCATGGATATAATAGAGACATTATCCAACACATGATAAAATTGACTAAAGGGTTTAAGCCCATCAGATAGAAATAGAGGCCAGTAAATCCAAGGATCGAGCCTCTAATGGTAGATGAGTTGTAGAAACTTTTAGATTCCAAAATTATATTTCCAATCAAGCACTCGACTTGGGTATCAAATCTAGTCCCAGTTAGGAAAAAGAATGGAGATGTAAGACTGTGTGTAGATTTCAGAGATCTAAATAGAGCATCTCTAAAAGACAACTATCCCTTGCCCTCCATGGAACAAATTTTGCAAAATGTGGCTAGATCAGAGAGATTCTCTTTACTAGATGGTTTCTCTCAATACAATCAAATTTGGCTAGCCGAGGAAGACTAGTACAAAACTACTTTCACTACCAAATGAGGAACATTTGCCTATGCAAAGATGCCATTCAGTTTATCGAATGTAGGAGCCACCTTTCAATGAGCTATGGATATAGCCTTTGGTGAACTTATAAATAAGATCATCCTGGTCTATCTAGATGACCTCACTATTTTCTCAAAAAATTATGATGATCATTTTGGTCATTTAGAATCTATCTTCAAGAAAAGTCAAGATTTTGGGATATCATTGAATCCCAAGAAATGTATTTTTGTTGTACCACAGGGTAAACTGTTGGGGCACATAGTATCTAAGAAAGGAGTTTCTATAGATCCTGAGAGAATTGTAGCTATAATGGACTTACCTCTTCTAGTAAATAAAAAGGCAGTCCAGTCTTTTTTGGGGAAGATCAATTTTGTCAGTAAATTCATATCTGATTTTGTAGGCTTGGTTAGACCAATGACACTCTTGCTAAAGAAAAACCTTGTCTTCAAATAGACTACAGAAGGGAAGCAAGCATTCGAAGAGGTTAAGAAGGCTATCTCAGTAGCTTCAGTGCTCAAGAACCTAGATTTTTCCAAGCCCTTCATAATGTATGTCTATGGAGGAGAGTCAAGTATTGCTACTATCTTGACTCAAAAGAATGACAGGCTAGAGGGGGAGCACCCAATAGCCTTTTTTTCAAGAACTCTTAGATATTATGAGACTAGGTATAATTTTGTGGAAAGACAAGCCTATGCCATGGTAAAAGCCCTCAAGAAATTTAGGCATCTGGTATTTGGGAACAAAATTATGATACTTGTAGCTCACCCAAGTGTCAGGGTATACATCATGGAGGTTGAGATTACTGAGAAAAGAGACAATTGGATCACTAAGATATTTGAATATGATGTAGAAGTTAGACCCACCAAACTAGTCAAAGGTAGGGGTCTATGCCAATATATAACCCAATAGCTTGAAAAGATGTTACCTGAGGAAGCAAATTTAGAAGGAGAGACAAAGACCGTGCTAAAATTACAAGAGGTTGATCAGGAATCCTGGGTCACAAGCAAGATTCAATTTATGAAAAATGGGATTTATCCAAGAGAACTCCCTCAAAACAAGAGGAGATATTATAGGGTATAGGGAGTTCATTTTGTTTTAATTGAACAAGTCCTTTTCAGAAGAAATTTTGATGGAAAATTGTTAAGATGTGTAAAATAGACTGAAGCTAAGAGGATACTACATGAAATGCATCATGGAATATCAGGGGGGCATTTTTTTACAAAGACCACAACCATAAAGATAAGTGAGGTAGGATATTTCTGGCCTACTTTATTTGCAAATTATTATCAGCTGGTTAGAAAATGTCAATCTTGCCAGTATTATATGGGGATGAGGAGGAATGTAGCCATGCCCCTTAGTCCTATAGTTATGGATGAACCTTTTGCTCAATGGGGTATTGAATTCATTAGAATGATAAATCTAGTGTCTAGCATGGGTCACAAATGGATATTAGCTACCATAGACTATTTCACCAGATGGACCGAGGCAGTCCCACTTAAAGAAGCAATAGAGAATGTGATCCTAGATTTTCTAGGGGGTATCACTACTCACTTTAGAGCTCCTCACACCATCATTTCAGATAATGCTAAAGCATTCTTGGGGTCTAAAGTATCCAAATTTGCCTTGAGACATGGAATATATCTAAAAACTTCATCTAACTATTACCCTCATGGTAATGGTCTGGTAGAATCAACCAACAAGAACTTGATAAGAATCATCAAAAGAGTAGGGGCTGATCATCACAAAGTGTGGCATAAAGTGCTTAATCTAGCACTATGGGCTGATAGAATCATGCCCAAGCAGGTGATCAAAATGTCTCCATATGAATTGGTATATGGAAAGTCTACCGTGATTCCCCTAAGCTTGGAAATCCCTGCTCTCTAGTTGATCAAACAAATTGAGATTGAAGAGAATGGCCCCATCTAGGTCAGACTCACAAAACTTTTGAAAGTTTAGGAAAAAAGGGATATAGCCCATGATTCATTGATCAAGCATTAAGGAATGGTTAAGAATTGTTTTGATAAAAGGACTTCAAATCCTAATTTTGAAGTAGGCTTGATTGTTTTGAAATGGGATGCAAGGGCTGTCAAGCTAGGTCAGCATACCAAATTTGAAGTGCTATGGACTGGTCCGTATAGAATTTGCACATGCAAGCAGAAGAATTCTTTCAAGCTAGAGTCGATGGAAGGAGAACCTGAAGAGATTCCTATAAATGGAATCTATTTAAAACATTTCAATTGACTTAGGTCTCTCATGTATTACAGTTAAATAATTTCCCTTTCTCGCATTGTTTTTCCATTGTTATCCCACTTTGCTTTTAAATAAGTGTTTTAGACATAAGTCGACTGCTCTTTTGAAGTTGTAATTTTCACAATTTTAATCTAGCGAGAGGTGGAGTTTTCTTTTTGAGCAGGCTCAAAAGTATTGAGGGTCACTAGTAACTATAGAGTATATTTTTACTCTATGTTGCATTCAAATCTTCAGTTGAGCACTATAGTTTGGGTTCCTGCATACCTTGGTCGTAGTGATAGAGTCAGGGTAGAGCATGGTTTCAATTTTCCATCTAAGTTTTGAAGTGCAGCAGAGGCCACCAAATGTCTTTTTCTGAGTGTGAGTCCTCTTTACTCCTCTTTTGTTTCTTTCATTTCATTTTGCCTAAGTGTTGCATTCAAGCAAAAACTGCCAAGTGTCACTTTTTGAGACATAGAGTCAGCCAGCTGGCATCGTTTGAGACACTTTTCATAACTTTTAGGAAAGACATGGATCACACCACATATCTTATAGTAGTTAAGTGGAATGCACTATGTGTCATCATCTGTGTCTCATTTTGGCAACCATGTTTCATTCTATTTTTTGACAAAGGTTTTCAATTGGCTAAGGAGTAGGATGCAACAAAAGTCACCACATGTTAGCATCTGAAAGACAGTCAGTTTAACACCTAGGTTCAATGTTTTGGTTTAATACCTCGGTTAATGTGTAAGTGGCATGAAGTGTTGAACTTTTGGACCATTGAACCAATTTTAGCTCATCAGGCAGTTCAAGGGAGTGTCCCAAAAACCAAAGGGGTTTGCACCCTTTCAGAAGGTAGTAGGGCATTTGTTCATTTTGATTAAGTGCCCAAGATGAGCGGAGGCTGCCAAGTGTCACTCTCTGAGCCCCTCTCTACTCCATCCCTAGGAAAAGTGGAAGCCACCAAATACCCTTAACTAAAGCAGTAGAAGATGCTATGTATCTTCCTCGAAGCCATAGAAGCTTCCATGTGTTGACGCTTGAGAGATCATCTTTGAATTTCATTACTGAATAAAGATTGTGGTGGGCCTCAGGTGTTACTTCAAGAGTCTGTGGAAACTACCAAGTGTCACCATATGTAAGAGTCTTATATGTGTCTCGAGTGATACTACTGAATAGCCAAAGAGAAGTAGAGAGAGCTGCATGTATTCGATGAATCCAACAGAAAGTGCCAAGTGTCATTTTCTAGTGCCTTCTAAGTAATAAGAGGATTTTTAGGAAATCGACTGTGTCCTCTCCCATTTCAACATAATAGAGTGTTTCGTGTATCTATTGCCACAAAGTGAAATGGAGGGAAAATCGACTGGAGTTAATTTGAGTAGATGGAACAGTTCATTGGGTAGATTTTTGGAGCCCCCAAAGCATTGAAGGTGCCATCTGTTTGTCCCCTGTGAGGAAAGGATGGAGAAGAATTGTGTGAGAAAGGGGATGATGGAAGGAGTGATCTGAGGCTATAAAAGAAGAAGAATTGTAAGAGAGAAAGGGGGGATTTTTCCATAGTTTTAGACTTGCTAGAGTTTTTGACCAGTAATATCATTTGCTCTTGTCTCAATTTTCTTGAGTTGTAAAGTTGATATAATTGTGCATGTTTCTATGCCTTTTATGTGGCTGAATGAATTAAGAAGATTGAGCTCCATGCCTTGGTTGATGTTATCTATGTCATTTGCAAAGGTAGTTTATACTGTAGATTCTCTGGAGTTGTGATTAGGAATGTCATTTGCTTTTGTCTCGTTTTATTGAATTGGAAGTTCTACATAATTGTACATGATTTCCGTGCCTCTTATGTGATTGAAAGATTCTATTAAGAAGATTGAACACTATGCCTTTGTTGACATTATTTGTATCTCAACAAAAGAATTCCCTATTGTGAGCCTTTGTTTTTGTTATTCCAATCTTTTACATTGATCATGCACTTGTCTACTCTTAAATGTAATTGAATTCTATAATAGTCTCATTGTGCTTAGGTTACGATTAGGATTATACTCAAGCACATCGCCATAGTTAGGTTTCATTTCTTGCACTTGCATTTTTGTTTAATTTCCTATCCCATTTCCCCCAACACTTGATACAAAAGAAGAGACAAGCTTCTCTAAAATTTGGAGGTTGTTTCAAGCTGCAATGTCCCATAACTTGAAACTTCCCATTGTTGATTGATTAAGATCAAGCACAATTTTAAACATCAACAGGAAACTTAATAAGGCTCATCATATCTTGGAAGATAATCCTCGTAAGGATGATTATGATCATAAAAAGGTTCATATGGATCATGAAAATACTTGTATGATCCATTATAGGGTTGATAAAAAGGTATTTCATAAGGATTTTCCTCATACATAGCCATGAAAATAACATCAAAATAGTGCAATAAAAATATATTTACTTAGAAACTACTTGGGCTCTAAAAAATATTTTCATGAGCTTGGGATCACCAAATTATTCATGAATAAAAATATTACAACTAAAATTTCACCAAAACTAACTCCAATGGGTCTTATCTAGTGTGCCAAAACTATTAGTATTCTAGATTTGCACCCTAGCTGAGAAGGGGATTGTTTAGGTCCTCCTACTCAAATCTAGTCAAATATGGGACTAATCCTAGGTTGTGGGTATCCTAATAATGGATTAAACCTTTAGATAAGGATGGATTACTTTTGGATCTATCACCTATAATAAACCTAAACTAGCACTTGCTTGGAAAAGGAGAGAGATTTTAACAATAACTTATTAAATCATGTAAAAAGAGGTGATGCACCAATGATTGTAACACTTATACTTTACACAAGACACACTATAGGACACATTAAAGTCTAAATAAGATCATCCCCACATAAGTATTTCATAATAATTCATTGATCAGTTATCAAACTAGCATGAGAAGGTAGATATCCACTTTCAAGCTAAACAACAAACTATAAATTTCACTCATAATAACCTATGAAAGATACCAAGCACTTCATGAAGGTGAGAAAACTTAGACATAGACAAGGAACATGCATACACTTAACCACAATACATGAATTCATAGGACACACTTCAATTTATCTTGAAAAATGATGGAATTCAATACTTAATGCATCAAAAGGTTTTACAGTACAAAATTTAACATATCCTAAGCAAGCCAAAGCATAAGAGCCTATTTATCTAAAAATGTCAAAGATTTATTTCTAAAAATTCTAGAGTGCTACATGTGGTAGAAGTTGGAACATATATAGAAAAAAGGAAGAGAGAGAGAGGCAACTGTGATGTATTATAACAAGTTAAAGGATGCTAACTCATGAAATTATCAATAAAGAACAAATTACATAAAAGAATTGAATGACCATTGTCCTTATGTATCCACCAAGACTCATTCTTAGAACTCCATGTTGTTATCTATCTAATTTGCTGATGAGGATCATGTCTTAGAATTGATATAATTATGCCATATCTACTTTGGGTGGCTATAGGTACCTATTTATTGAAAATGTGACCCTAATGATAAGAAAGGCACCTCTCCATGATCATGTTTATGTCTATATTTGATCCAGTATCGAACATAGGTCTATTATATATGAAAAGAAATCCAATTATTGGTTTTCACATAGTCACAATATCAATGAAAACCTACAAATTGCTTGACCTTGCTTCATAATCACTAGTCAATCTTTGATATATGTATTAAGCCATAAGAAACCTATTCTACATCTAAAATTGATGAAATCTAAGAATATATTGTATATGAATATCATCCATCTAATATTAATGAACATGTCAATGGAATGACCCTGCAATAGGGTCAACAAGCTTGAAATTATCCACCATAGGTCTAATTTAAATTTTAATGGTGATGGATCCTTATCCTTAACCATATTGCTTACATGACTACATCTGATATTGATCAATTTATAATGGTGATATGGCTCTTTAAGTTTTTTCTCACCTAGGTAAAAAACTAGTTCATCGACCTTGAATATAAGATCTTTGGATTTTCTCTTTGTTCATTGGTTGTCAATTACCAACTTAGACCATTTACATTGTGTCTAACTATCTTTATTCTTATTGGTCATGAATATATGCTAAATTATTGACTCTACTCACACCATTATATTTTTATGTATGAATGTACATGATCTTTTGATTTCCTACTAACCAAGATATTTTAACCTATTAACTTGATCTTGCACCATTAGATCAAGATGTATGAGTACAAACACATAGTAGATCTCATCAGGTCCACTTTATTGTTAGTCACTATGCACTATCATATATTTATTATAAATGAATGTTGATCATTGATATGTTAGGACCCACCTTTTTTTTAGTTGAGCTCATACTGTTATATCTCTACTTAGTTGATCTGTAGCATCAGATCTTGCCCAGCTTGTAGCTCTTTAATGGGATTTAAACTATGGACCTTTTGACTTGTTTGACCTAAGTGAAAAATTTTAGATCTCATGTTTCAGTATACAAGCTCATGTGGACTGTCAGATTTTGATCAATTTTAATCCTTTTAAGAAAATTTTTAACCCAAATGGTTACTTTTTGGAGCTCAAATTTGACATTCGCATGAACGTCTAACTTTCCTTGTTTAACTTTAGAAGCTTATATCTTGAGATAAGAAGCTTGTGTTGACATGAAATTTGTAGAGCATGTTATTGGCACAAGGGAATTCATTACACTATAACCTTTTAGCTCATGATAATTACTAAGTAAACTTATAAAATATACAAGTGAACTAACTTGCTTGTTCCTACATGATGTTTTGGTGATATTCTAGTTCCTTAGAAACTTATGCTTGAGCTTCTTATTGATCTTTGAAAACTCTAATAATGATCTTGACTACTCAAACACCATGAAACCTGATTGGAAACTTCATCTATAATTATAGACCTATCCCTTCAAGATCAATTACATCACACTTTAAATTTGCTTAAAGTTTTTTAAAAGATTTACAATCAAAATGAGATCTTTAGACCAATCATTCCAAGTAGAAAATCTATTCATCTGATCCAACCCTTTATATGCTAAAAATATTTATGACACTGGGTCACTCTTTAATCAGGACCTTGATTGGCTTCTTGATTTGATGTAGGCACTTTTTGGTATGTAGGCCAAATTTTGTCAACAAATACATCATTAGACTTCATGTTATGACTTAAAAAAGGCTTAGACACCCCTATATCAAGATGACATAGGTCCCCTCTCAAGAAATTGTTAGGATAAACCTAAATACTATGAGGACTAGAAACTTTAAACTCTCCAAATTACCATAATCTCTATTAATAAATCTTAACTTTATCAAAAAAGGAAAATACCATTCTCTAGACCTCAAAAATCCCTTTAAAACTCTTCCACTCATTTAAGAAACATCATGAAAAATTAACACATCACTTAAGGAATCAAAACATGATATTATATGATGAACTATGAATCAAGTTCTAGAAGATACATTGACACCTTAAATAAGGCTAACGGGCTTACAAAAGAAACCAAAGAAGACAACAATGTATAAAGATCACTCATGAATTTTTTTTGACTATAGGGGTTGAAATTTGGCTTGGGATTCCAAATTATCAATAAGCATGGATTTAAATATGTCCCATCGATTGGGATACTTAACTCCTCTCCATGAAGCCTTGCTAGTTGAAAAGCATTGCGTTATTTTTAATAAATGAGAACATAGGGTCCACTCCATAATGTGTCAAACTTGGTATGCCTACCAGGTTTGGCCCTATCTTCATCCCATTTCAAAACAATATCTCCCACTTGGTATGTCCTTGAAACATCCCTATTATCAAAATTCTTCTTGACTTGGGCTTGGTGATACTCCATGGTGTGATAGCATGATTTCTTGTCTTTTCTAAGGCCATAAATTTAGTCAATATTATCTCTATAGGATCACTTTACATCATATCAAGTTGATGAGATAGTTTAAGGGCTGGTAGTTCAAGAGAGATAGGTATCTTGGATTCTCTCCCATATACAAGAATGTATGGTGAATTACCAATAACCTTCTTGGTGGTAATCTTATCAGCCCATAGAGATATCCCCAACTTAATGTGCCAAGTTTTTTGATTATCCTCTATTATTATATTAATAATCATGATCAAGTTCTTATTAGTGGTGTCATTTATCCCATTCACTCAAGGGTAGTAATTAGAAGAATAAATTAGAGAAATACCATGCATCAATACCCACTCCATTGTTCTTGCACCACTAAATGCTAAAAAATTATCATAAATTATTATTGAAGGCATTCTAAATCTAGTCACTAGGCCTTTATAAAATTCAAGAACTAAGTTTTCACTATCCTCCTTAAGGGATATGGCTTCTACCCACCTTGTGAAATAGTTTATCTCTGTAATCACCCACTTATGTCCATCACTTGAATGTGGGTCTATCATGCCAATAAAATCTAGACCTCATTACATGAATGGTTGGTCTACCTAAATAGGATTAAGATTAAGGGATATAAGCCTTTTTTAACTTGTAAAAAATTCACACTTTGGACACATTATAACTCATGCATAATAGTATTTGAAAAAATTAGGCCAATAGTACATATCCCTTATTACTTTTGAAGTTGTCTTAGGTGCAAAGTGGCCTCTAGCTGATCCATCATGGAATTGTTATAATAGTTTATCAATCTAAACTATTTCAATGCATCTTAGCAACATACCATTAATATATCTCCTAAAAATAACACCATCCACAAGAACATAAGGTATATATTGTAATCTAAAGTATCTTATATTTACTCTATCCAAACCTATAGGACATGCCCATTTGAAGGAACCTTACCATGTCTTGTATCCAATTTGGAGAGAGTGAAGGTAAATAAGTAATAGGATCATATTTTAGTGTCAAAATAACCTATCTTTACTATTCAAGGTTTGATACTAAGTGTTCACATAACCCTCTCACTCTTACCAATTTAGTGGCATTAATATTCACATCATATTCCATGGATTTGGCTATCCATCCATCCTTATTTTCATTCAAATACTTATTCAAAATGAAGTCTCTTATGTTTTGGTGGGTCACCATGACATGAATCTTGTTATTAGACACCATATATCTAAATGTCTTTAAGCTCTTTATGATTGATAACACTTGATTCTCAATGAAAGTGTATCTCTCCTCATACTCTTCTAGACCTTAACTAAAGAAAGAAATGGGATACTCAAGACATTCATTATTCTAATACATTAACATAGATGAAATGTTGTCAAGTTTAACAAAGGCATATAAGGATAAGTCCTTAGAAAAAATAGGGTTAATTAATGTTGGTGCTTGTGCAATGGATTCATTGATGGCCTCAAAACTATTTTTTACCTCTTTAGTACAAAAAAGGCTTGATGTTTCTTCAACAAAGCTATAATAGGCTTAAAATAGTAAAACTAGGTATAAACTTTCTCACAAAGTTTATTTTCCAAAGAAAACTTTAAAAACCTTTCTTATGTTTGGGCAAAGACAAAGCCAATATGGTACTCATCCTTTTAAGGTCTATAGTAATCCCATCCTTGGAGATAATATTACCTAATAATTTACCCTCATGAACTAAAAAAACACATTTCTTGGGGTTTAAAGAGATTTAATATTACCTACACCTTCCAAAAATCAATTTAAGATGAGCTAGATGATCACTAGCATTCTTAGAGAAAATTATGATATCATCAAGATAAATTAGCATAATTTGATTGGCCAAACCTTAGAAATACATATCCATGGCTCTTTGAAATTTAACCCCTACTTTAGATATCCAAAATGGAATTCTCATATAGGCATATGTGCCCCATTTAGTAGTAAATTATGTCTTATATTGATCTTATTATTTTATCATGACTTGGTCGTAACCTAAATATCCATCCAAGAGAGAGAAATATTGAGAACCTACCACCACTTGAAAGATTTGTTCCATATAAGGTAAGGGATAGTGAACCTTCAATAACACCCTATTTAAGTCTCTAAAATCCACACATAATATGATATCACCACTCTTATTTCTCATAATAATTAATTTGGTAACTCATGAAGAGTGCTTGATAGGAAAAATTATTCTTGACTCTATCAACTTGGTGAGCTCTTTTCTCATTACCATCTCCACTTTAGGATTGATGAGAATTTATATTTTATTTACAAGTTCATCATTGGGATAAAGTTTTATAGTTTTTGTTTAAAATTGGGATAAAACTCCTTGAGATCACTATATTACCAAGTAAAGACATCATAAAATTCTCTACACAACTCAATAAATGCAGCCCTCTCAACTAAAGTACATACCTTTTCCAAGATTTAGGAGTTTATCTTTGAAGATGGCCACCTTATCATGATGTTCCTCTTTGGTAAATATTTTTACTTTATCTCTTCTAATTTTATCACTTTCATTGAATATATTCTCAAGAGTAACCAACCTTTTAGGAAGCTTATTGGACCTTAATTATATAATTTGGTATCCATATTGGTGATGAAACTTGGCATGGTTTTACAAGAAAACTCAACTTATTGTTGGATAAAACATGATCTTTTTTTGTTATTTTTAAATACTTGACAATTGACATCATTATCCAATATTGATGGCCTTATAACTACCATGATGTGTGGCTGAGTTTTTGACTTCTTGACATCATTGGGGATGTCAAATTGTACTCCAATTGATGCCAACCTATTAACATCCTAATTATCTTCCCTTATAACTAATTGGATGTTTATGGCATAAAAATATTTAATAACGTCCTATAATATATTATTTTAAGACTTCAATAATGTGTTTTTGGTATTACTCTTGCCTCTTGGTGGATAACTAGTTCACTATATCCAAAATCTTGTACTTATTTCACTCCTTTCTTTTTTGCCCATTGAATCCCATGTATTAGAGCTTCATATTCATATAAATTAAAAGTGAAAATAAATTGAAATATAATGGCATAATATTACCTTTTAGTTGATGGACAAATAAGCATAATACTTGCCCCTACTCCATTCTTGATTCTTAATCCATCAAATAATAATTTCCACAAACCGCTACTACCATCAGTTGGCTTAGAGACATAGTATGATTGTACCTTATTCATTAAAATAATAGACACCAAGACCAGCCTCTTCAAAAAATTTATGCATATCATACTTATGATTTTATGCCCCCAATAATCAAGGAAGAGATTTAAAATGTCTTCAAGAGGAACAATTGGTTCCTGATCACTAGGATGATCCTACTCATCAATGATGGTGTAATTGACATTATAAATATTAGGATTGTATGAATACAAATGAAAATTATACATAGGTTCAGATATTATGGTAATTTTAGTGCCATATCTAGTCTTAAAAGCCATGTAAGACCAATCAAATGATACGTAGCCTCCAATATTAGTAGTGAAATATCTTGACAAGTAAAGAGTAAAGTATGGTGGAAAATATACTACAAACACATATTTAAAAATAAATAAATAGGAAAAACATAAAGATTAAGCTTCAAGCCCTTGATTACACCCATAGTCTTAGTAGTTGAACCATCTAGTTTCAACACACCACTAGCCTTAAGCTCATACTTTAAGCATAGCCTATCAACTATTTGTTTGGGCATCATCGAGCTACTTGCCCAAATATCTATCATATAATTGTGTAATAATAAATATCCAATGATTAATGGAACATGGAAATGGGGTAGATAACTATCTTTTCTTAGCTGTCCACTTGTAGGTGTCAGAATATTTATAAAAACTACATCTTCTATTCTAGTTGATGTCTTTACAATGCTAAGCTTTGATAATTCCTCTTGAATCATTTATCTTTGACCAAGAAGATATTATGTATCCCACATAGGAATAGTTATATTTAAACTCTTCATTTGATCTAAAATATTGATGCAAGAGCTTCTAACTATTGGTTGTCCTCTAGGAGTGATCATACTATTTTGGGGCTACATAGTTTAAGGAATAAAAATACTCTTACATTTTGATTTAACTTACTTTATTATGTTTTGTGAGTTGGATTATCATATATTTTTCATTGAGGAATAGAATTTATGGTGGATAAATTTTTTCCCATATCTTGAGCATCATTAATTACTCTTATTTTAGACCTTGTGTTAGCTGCAATAGAAGTATAATTAGCTTCACTTGTACCTCTCAATTAATTTATTGCACAATACTCTCCCTCTTGATAATTAACTAATGCAACATTGGATTTAATTTTTTATCCACTTATCATACTCTGATTTGAAACTTCAACTTGTGTCATGAATGAAATGGTCCCATTTTATGGCATACAAGCTTGAGTAAAAACTTCACTTTGACTAAAAGGCTGATTAGGGGGTTGATCTCATTAAGAAGACTATTCATGATCCTAAACCAAATTTTTTTGATTAGGCACCAATACTCTATAAGTGGAGGAAGCATTAGGGTTGTAACAAATGTATGGTTTCACATTAGTAATTTTACTTTGTCCTTGAGAATTACCTTATAAGGGTGGCCTATTAGGCTACCATGGTTGATTGGATTGGTATGGATGTTGATAGGGTCTAAAGGGTTGGATTTGATACCTTTGGTATAATGATATAACCTTATTTGAAAGTGAATTAATAAATTATTCAACATCATTTGATCTTGTTGGATGACTAGGGGTAACTAACTTGTCACTAGTCAATATAGGAATGGGAGTAAGAGTGGGAGTAGGAGGTTGTATATTAGGAAACAATGGCATGGGGGGCCTTAGGGATATCTTTACAAAGTATATGATGTTTTTTTCATATTTTATTGAAAGGTTATAAGATTCTAGTAAGGTTTTTCTTCCCATGTATTATATCATAATAGTTATATCACTATTCAAAGCTTTAAGATAGTGTAATAATGCATAATTTAGAGTGGGCCTCATAATATTGGGATCTTATCCAATGTATTTTGGAACCTAGAATTAAATTCTTGCATGAATTATTTTGGTGCTCTCTTGATATTGGTTAATTTCACAGCTAGTGACAAATGGTCACTTGTATTAAAACCTCTTACTCAACTTATCCCCCAATTCATCCCATGTGTTAATTGAATTAGGGGCCAATGTCTTATACCAATCCAATGTTTTTCCTTTGAAGGATATTTCCAACAACCTAATGGCTACATTATCTTATGTGACATTGTTGATATTATAAAAGTTAGACATATCTTTTATATTCTCAATGGATGTAATAGTGATCTCTCCACTAAAATATGGAACACTCTTGAGGGATGCCATAATATTGGGAAAGGTTTAGGGGAGACCAACCATTTAAATGAAGAAAAGGAAGATTAATATCCATATTGCTAATTTTTAGAGAGTTAGGAATATATGGGAAGTGAAGCTTTACTTTATGTCTTGGTATAAGGAATACCTTTAGCCTTTTATATTTTTTTTGCATTTGGAATGAAAATAAATAGATAATCTGAAACCAATATTTAAAAAATTGAGAGTTGCTAGATACTTCATGAAAGAGGCTATTACAACTGCATATTTTCCAAGACCAACATCAATAATAGATAATCCTTGTTCAAATCAAGCCCATTGGGCATGCCAAAACTATTATATCTCAAATTTTCACCCTTGAGAGGTGTATTTAATCCCTCTCACTTGATTTATACAATGGTATTAGTCTTAGATTATGGGTGACCTCTAAGTAGACTAAACCTCTAGAATTTGGGCTAGCTCCCAAGTACAAAACCTATGATAACAACTACACTACTAATTTTCTTAGAAAATGGATAGAAGGAATAAAAATAATAAAAATAAAACTTGGAGGTGATGCACCAAACATGATATCCTCTACTTTATAAGGTTTTTATTATGAATCAAAAATTTACAATCTGATTCTACTAATCCAATATTGTCTATATCAAACTAGTGCTTCAATATGAAGGTGATGTAAATTACAAGGAATTAATATGAAATTAGAGAGGTAGTAATAGAATAAAATAATGAAATATTGGTTCTAAAACTCATCAAACCATGTGTCACACTTCATATTACCTATGAAAGGAAGACAAAGTCACATAGAAGCATGAAAGAGGAGGACAAATGCAAAGAAACATACTCACCATCACAAAGCATTTATCAAAAATTCATTAAAAATTAATATATATAATTTAAAGATAAAAATATTTAGTTTTAATTTATTTTAATATGAAATTTAAAGTCTTAATTTTGGTATGGCTTTGCCATCACTAGTTTGAGGATGCTTACAATGCCTCTCAAGGCTACAGTTATTGAATAAATTCAAAGAAAAGAGAAAGAAAGGACAAGAAGAGTGTTCATTAATTATCCTTAGTGATCATATCAGTTAAAAAATAAATAACTAATGATACCAATATTTTAAAGGGTGTGTTTGCATCTTCCTCCTCTTCTAGAACAAGTGTTGATGAAACTCTTCACAAGAGTGGCATAAAAAAAATCCTTGATAGTTTTATATGATTTATTATTCATAAATCCTCTTCAAGTAGTTGTAAATATACCTCTTTAGAATAGTTATAAACTTTAAAACTTATAATTTACGCGTTGAGGATGGTCTACGCTAACTTCTACCTCTTTTAAACCTTCTTCTTTATTGGGAGACTAGTGTCAAACTTCATGATTCATTTTCAATTTGTGATCAAGGTATAACATCCAAAGGTAGTTATAGTTTTATGCCATAATAAAACTAAATTATAAATTTTTAATTAAATGAATATTTAATTTAAAATCATGAGGATTTAACCCTTCAATAAAAGTCATATTGTAGCTAGTTATTGCTTAACTAGTTAAGAGTGAAGAGGGAGAAAACTTCTTTACCATGGAGGTTCCAAGTAGCCTTGAGGGAGGAGTTTGAGATCCATATTGAATTCATGATTAAAATTATATATTTTAATAATATTTATATGTTCTTCAAGGTGTTTTTATGCACTTATATCTCTCTAAACTTTGAGATAGGCCTATACATAATTTTCTTGAAGCCATATAAGCCATCCTTTTTCACTTATGCATGTTTGGTCATTTATGGCCTATATCAATACTATGAAACCTTATTTAATTATTTTAATATGGTAACATAATATTTATATTGGTCTAGGTGATCTCTTCAATTTTTTAGAAGAGTTAATCTAGTTTAAAACCTTGATAACTAGCTAGAGAAAAAAACTTCTTAGGTCAATCTCTGTACACATTTAGCTCACACATGCCAAACTTGCACTTAGTCAGATTCCTAAGAGAGGTAATAAGGTCATAAAAGTTATTTATATGAAATAACAACCCATTTTTAGTGTTTTAAATCATTATTTCTCCCATAGGGTAATTTTAAGGGTTTAAGGGCTCTTAGAGTCTTAACGATTATTCTTAGAGTCTTAACAATTATTCATAGTCTGAGAGCCCTAATGCGCAAAAAATGATAGGATTTTTTAGTATAAAAACTTATAAACCTCTACAAATTATATTAGTAACCCATGCATCTACTTATGGATGTTCACACATGGAGAAGATACTTCTCAGGCAACCAAACCTGTACTCTTGAGCTCGAGAGAGAGGAATTTATGACAAAATAAGCAAGAGTGCTTGTTTTGAGTTTTAAAAAATTCAATGAGTTATAATTAAAATTATATAATATTTTCATGTTATATTTTTGAAAATAATGATCTCTCAAATTGATGAAATGTACCTTGAGCCTTGTGTGAGGGTTTACACATATTCCTATTCTTTTATCCCTCATAGGTCTTTTCTTGCATTTTATTCTTTTATCAATGACTAAATTATCATATAAATATATTAAAACATTTAAATTCATGATAAAAATATTTTTAATCATAAAAATATTCCCAAAATATGTAGTTATACAAAGGTCTATGTATGTCGATTTAGGCCTAATAGGCGTAATTAGTGTTTAGGCTTTTCATTGCCTTCAAGAACCTAACCATTCAATGAAAATACTATGAGACTTTAGTAACCAATTTAATATGAATATTTTAATCTCCTTCACATCATATTTCATGCATAGGCCAACAAATTATCTTCATTCTCTCAAAACCCTACCTACAGGTGTCTATTAGGTCTACCTATGTGAAGTATGAACGTCATCCTTTTTATTGATACATTTAAGGTTAAATAAATGGTGATAACATGATATATAGTAATTTTATATTTTTATAGACCTTTGAGACCCATTTTTACTCCACATACATCTATTTTCCCCATTTTTTCATGACAAATCTATAAGTGTTTATTTAAGGCTTCCTAATTATAGGTTTCATTAGAATGAGTCCTTTTAGGCCAGATTTAGTCTTTTCATGATACCAAAGAGAGTGATAATGTTATTATCCATTACATTTAAATTTTTAACTTCTCACATTTCCATTCAAACACTACACAACTTATCACTTTTAAATTAGGCTTTGGACATGTCTGTGTATGCTTATTTATGGTCTGTTTTAGTGTACTCTACCAAATTTGGTCTTCATAGACCAAATTTATCATATTAAAAGAATTTGGATTTAAATAAATTTAAAAAAATATTTCATATCCTATTTAAACCCCCAAAAATTCCAACACAACTCATCAACCTAACCTTTGACTTCACTGCCTGCTAGGGCTTGTAGATGGCCATTTGGGAAAAACATTGATCTTCCACTACTTGGTCTCCACTTGAGTTTAATAAATTGAAGGTGTAGAATGTTTTGAAATGGAGGATTAATTTTAATACACTCTTTTCATTTTATTTTACTTAGACCATATGAGAAACACCTGTAATCCTCTCTTCCTACTCTTTTGAAACACAGTCATCTTGAGTTACTCAATCCTCTTTGAGTTTTAACTCATTTGAATCAAGATAGATTGAGAACTAAATTTTCATAGGATAGATAGTGTATTTGAATCATATTGGAAGATATTAATAGGATTATTTTTAAGACCAACAAAGTATCCTTAATATCACTTTCTTATCGAAGCATTATTGTTATTGATAACTTGGCCTAGTGTAGCCTTAGATCTCATTTACCCATCATGAACTTGAATAAGTTAAAACATCAAGTTTCCATAGACTAATTGAAAATATATGGAGTACATAATAAAATATTTAAATAACTACATTCACTCTTCATGAAATAAATATGCCACCAAAAGTGACCTACATTTATAGACCTATAGGTTCACAGACCTCCTTTTGGTCGGGCTTGAATAAAGATAACTATTGAAGCTTGGATTATATATTTTAACTCATGTATATGGTATTAAAAAATTTATAAGGATGGAATCCTTCATTAAACAATGTGGAAAATGAGAATATAATGTTACTTATCAAGACACCACTCATCCATGTCTACAAACTCACATAGTCTAGTGTATGCCAAAAACTCTCTTAAGGATCATTGACTCTAAAATGTTTGAATATGATTGAGTTATATTCAATTTTTTTGTGTCAACTATTAGATATTTCATTACATTCATTAAATTCCATCAAGATAATTCATAAACCCTACAACTAAACTGTCTTAAACCAAGCATCAAATCAATACTATGTGGCTCCTGTATAAACTAAGAGACCATGCCAATTACATAAGATATGTTAGATATAGTGTGTGTGAGATATATAAGATTTCCCATAATTTTTTGATAAGGAGTTGTATCAACCAATGGTGTAGGATAATTAACCTTAAGGTTCACACCAAAAAAGATGGGAGTAGGAGTGGGATTACAATAATCCACGTTAAACCTTGAAAGAAAATCAAGAGAATACTTGGATTGTGATAAATTTATCCTAAAATCTGATTGAATGATTTTAATCTCAATAAATTAATGCAATAATCCCATGTCTATCATTGAAAATCTATCTAAAAATGTAGTTTTCACTACTGAGATGGATGATTGTGAGCTCCCTATAATTAACAAGTCATCCATATAGATAAATAAGATCATCCTACTACAAGATATAGACATTTAGATTTGAGTGGCATTTGGTGAACCCAACTATGAGGATAAAGGAGTTCAT
Source organism: Torreya grandis (assembly GCA_037957365.1). Lineage (NCBI taxonomy): Eukaryota > Viridiplantae > Streptophyta > Pinopsida > Cupressales > Taxaceae > Torreya > Torreya grandis. Next base: position 594,614 of record JARHVA010001141.1, on the reverse strand, counting down.
ATTTCCATACCATGCCTAAAGGGACTATTTGAGTCTATAGATAGATTTCTTGAATCTGTAGACCAAAGTAGAATCTTCCACAAAGCCTTGTGGTTACTATATGTAGATCTCTTCTTTGAGGTCACCATGTAGAAAAACACTCTTGATATCCATTTGGTAAAAATCCCATCAATGTGTGGCTATGATGGCTAGAGTGAGTCTGATACACATCATTTTGGCTACAAGAGCAAATGTCTCAGTGTAGTCTATGCCAAACACCTGAGAAAACCCCTTTACAACCAAATGAGCTTTGTACTTATAAATGGACCAATATTCAACATAGTTTGATAAAATCATTTGCAATAGACCAATTTTCTTCCTTTAGGAAGAGGTACCAAGTTCCATGCTTTGTTCCTGATTAGGGAACTATACTCCTCCTACATAGCAAAATCCCATTCTAAAATGCTAGATGTCTCATAAAAGGTTTGTGGATCTAAGGTAGTGGCTAAGTAGGCATGTGAAGTCCCCTAAAACTATAAGCATGTCCACCTTGTATATAATGGATTTCCAGCCCATTTCCTATCACTTTGAATTATCTATTTGGCCTAAGTAGGACCAAAATTATATGAGATTAGAGAATCACGAAGTGAGTCATCATCATCTAAAGAGTGAATGTGAGATGGAGGAGGATAATCCTTGTCACTACTCTCATCACTTGAATTTGAAGAAGAAGAGTCATCCTGATCATTAGGAGGATTTTGAGGTGGATTAAAGTCATTGTCTAAGGTGGAATCAATGTCTAGTGAGACTTTTGAAGAGTCTAGAGTGCTAATTGTGAGTTTAAGTGGGCCCTCATAAAACTTGACACTTATTTCAATGAATAACTCATGAGTTTTAGGATTGAAAATCTTGTATCCCTTAGTACCCTCTGCATATGCCATAAAGATACAAGAATGAATCTAAGGGTCCATCACCTTGCATTTCTTCTTAGGAATTTGGGCCATTACTGGTGATCTAAACACTCAAAAGTGATCTACTACGGGCTTGTGACTATCTTAAGCTTCAAAAGGAGTGATTCCTTTCAAGGCTTTATGTGGAACATAGTTATGAATATAGCACACATAGTTGATTACTGCAGACTAAAATTGAGGAGCAAGAGACTTTGATTGAAGCATGCAATTGGTTATTTCCTTCAAAGTATGATTCTTACATTTAGCCACACCATTCTGATAAGGACTATATAGAACTATGTGTTGTATCTGAATCCCTTATGATGTGCAAAACTACTAAAACCTATTATTGACATACTCCTCACCATTATTAGTCCTTAATATTTTGATGGAACACTTTGAATTCTTCTCCACAAGTGCCTTGAAATCCTTAAAGTGATCAAAGACCTTAGCCTATGTTTGAGAAAAAACACCCAAGTGTACCTCAAAAAGTCATCGATGAATATGAGCATGTATCTAGTCCTGTTGAATGAAGATTTTGGAAATGGACTTGTTATGTCACTATGAATAATTTTTTGCTTCTATTCAACTCTCCTTGCTTTTCCCTTATCATATTTATTTTCTAGATGCTTACCAAGAATGTAGCAATTACATAGGCTATCCAAGAATTTGACTTTAGGCGACCTTGAAACCATGTCCTAACGACTAAGTTACTCCAAGTAATGATAGTTTAAATGGCCAAATTATTCATGCCATAGTTTTCTCACTCCATCTACATGAGTAAGTAGTTTATATAAGGGTTGATTTGGGGAAAATTATGAGAAGGTATACAACTTAGAATGATAATTGGCCTTACCATAAGCCACTATGGTGTCACTATACAGCTCCTTGATAACCACTGAATTAGGTGTGAACTCAACTCACTTCCTTGAACCTATGTGAGTGATTTGGTACACTAACAAAAGATTATTGGATAGTGAAGGAACACACAAAATATCATTGAAGCTCCCATCACTTACTTCAACCTATCATTTACCACTAACTTCTATCAAAGTGTCATCAACCATAAGAATTGAAGGCATAAAACATGGCTCTATTTTTGAAAATAGATCATCTGAGGAGGTCATGTGATAGGAAACACCTGAGTCAATAACCTAAGTTAAAGGTTGAGAAGATACTGCAACAAGTGCCTTGCACTTGTTTTTACCCTTTTTTATATTTTTAACCTTTGTAGAATCTTGTGTAGATATGTTCTGAGTTGAAGGCTCATGAACATTGATGTTATTATTTTCAAGCATCTTAGTCAAGGTGTCAATCTTCTTTTTCAAGCACTGAGATTCATCATTACCAAGTTTCTTACAAAAGTTGCATTTGAGTTTCTCCTTCTTAGGTTTCCCACTTGAGGAAGACTCATTTGATGATGCCTTAAGATTGACATCTAATATCTAATTCTTCTTATGCTTATGATATACTTTAGACTATTTCTTCTCCTATTTGCCACTGCTAGAATGCTTCTTCTTATCCTGATTGACAATCAAGGCATGTGATTTTGAAGACTTCAATGCACCCATTTGAACCAACTTATCTTGTTATTGAGTTAGATTGGAAACAAACTCATGAAATGATGACATTTTCCAAGTGGATTCAAGTGCACGTTTGGTAGCATGAAATGTAGAGATGAAAATTGAATAGTCATGACCTAGTTTTGCAAGCATGGATAAAATCAACTGTTCATCTATTTTATCAATGCCATATTATTTCAATTGTAGTCTCAGTGATTTAAACTTTGTAAATAAGTCTTGAAAGGTGTCATAATCACCTAGGTTTAATGTGATGAGCTCATTCTCTAGCTCATGACCCCTCATGGTGTTTCACACTCTAAAAATCTTGTCTAGAATGGTCCAAACTTCATTGGGAGTTTTTAAAAATTTAACTTAAAACAAGAGGTTAGGAGACATTGATAGGCATAAGAACCCATAGGCCTCATCTCATGTATTATACCACTTAACATTTTCTACAATTATAGATGACTCAGTTTCCTCATCCATAGTGATCTGATAGAGTCCTTTACCTCTCAAGGTGAGCTGCATTTTAGACTTCCATTCAAGATAGTTAAATGGTGTGAGTGGTTCAATGATTAGATCTATTAGTGTAGATTAGATTGATATAATTTTTATAATTTAAATGAAAGTAAATAATATATTACACATAGTAAAAGTACCCCCTTGAACCATAAATAAGACCACCCCTTAAGTTACAATGTAACACACACTCAATATTGGATGTCAGACACCATTAAGAATGCATCTATGAGCAATTAGTGTGAGAGAGTAAAAGAGGGATGTTGGGCACAATTGATAATGCATCCAATAAGAAAGGTATAAAAGTTTGAAGTGAGTTTTAAGCCATTACACCATGAATAAAATGGATTTTACAAAAGGTCTAAAAAATATCACCAATGTGTAGATCTTTAAAAAATATGCACTTAAAAAAACAATAGCACCCAAAAAAGATCTATGAATTGAAAGTTATGATACTTACAAGTTCTTACTTCACATATTCTTAGACCCTTTTCAAAAAAGTTTTTTTTTCCATACTTGTGATTTTTCTCTGGAGTAATCCAAGCAGTAAAGACCCTTTGAAAGTTTGATTTAGTCCATTAAAAGTAATTCAGGTTTCGTGAATTGTTTTACTTGAGAAGTAATCACCCTTTGAAGTACCAACCCTTCAAAAATCTGATTTGGTCTTCCTAGTGTAATCTAGATTTTCCAGACTACTTTATTTGAGAAGTAATCAACCTTTGAGAACCTGAGTAATGTTGTTCTAGAACCCCAGATTGGTCTATAAAGAGTAATTTGGGTTTTTTACAGTATTTTACTCTAGAAGTAGTTAGCATTTGAGAACCTGATTAGAGTTATTCTAGAACTTTAGATTGGTCTATGAAGAGTACTTTGAGTTTCTTGGATTGCTTTACTCGACAAGTAATTACCCTTCACAAACTTGAGTAAAGTACTTCCTCAAACTTGAGTTGGTCTATGGGTAAGTAATCCAGGTTTCCAGACCTTGATTACTTAACTTCTCATATTGCAAGTAAAACAACTTCTAAAACTCAATTTGGTCTATAGGCAAGTAATCAGACTTATCAAATAACTTAAAAAAAGTGAAGTTACTCACTGTTGGAAGTTTGAGTTGGTCTATTGGCTAAGTAACAACCCTTCAAAAGTCTTGATTGATTAGGAGATTATCCAAAGCATGTAACTTGAAGTTGATCAAATTTTGAGCTGAGGTAATGACCACCTACAGATCTGAGTAGCATAGAGGTTTGACAACACACAAATCTAGGAAAGCCAAAAATGTCCAAAATACTTTAGCTATGAAAAATTTGAAAGAGACCAATTTTGAGATTTTGACCCAAGAAAGAAAAATCAGAAAGCATTTTTGCATAGAACTTTAGATGCCAAAAAAAGAATAAATTTTGATCATTCTAAAACTAGGTCAAGTTTACAATTTATCCTAAGGTTTTGGCACCTTTTAAAACCAATGACACAGTCAGTTTTGAGATCAGAATATCTAGTAGAAATATTTGCATGAATTCTCAAAAAAGTCACACTAAACCCTTCTTTTTTGTTGGAATAATGAATCTAACAAGATTTCACCATAAAGATTGCTCTAATACTAAAAAAATGGCTCTAATACCATGTCAGATTGGCCATGATCTTGGATCTTTGCACAGAAGATTAAACAAATCTATGTATAGAGCAATGAAATCACAGATAGATTATAGAGGAAGAAGCTTGTCTTCACATGAAAATATTACAAACTATGGATTCTTGCATAAAATCAGATTAACTTATATCTTCATTATCTAACCTTATAAAAAGGAAAAGTGGGTACATATAGGAAAAAATAGGGCAACATGAGGAAGCCTCTAATTTTCTTAGTTAGATAATTAGAGAAGGTGTACAGACCATAAAAGCATGATATCATCATTTAGATGTCAGATGGATTAGAAAATACCTCTATCTAAGAAACAAACCTTCAATTTTTCTATTGGCTAGTGTCATCTCAACATTGAAATCTCAAATAATACTAAAGCAATAACATACCTTAATATTTTCAAACTTACTTCAAACTATCCAAAATACTTGAAAAATAATGTGATCCACTTACTATCTTGATTCCTTGACCACTTTGGTCAACTTTAGATCATTATTATTCCTTGAGGGTTTACCATCTTGTCTTCCTAAGTGTGTTTCTTCATGGGCTTGATCCCCATTTAACCTTAACTTTTTCAAACATAACTTAAATAATGATAAACAAAAATTGAAGGTTTACAAAGAGTGAATTTTGATGACAATACCAAGTGACTTGAACCTACTACTCATTAGACCACCCTAAATGACTTGTAAGTTGTCAAGGAAGATGCCCTGTTCAACATCCTAGATCATTTATGACCAAGACAAAACCATTATAATGGTTATCAACAAATTTAAAGTCACATACATCAAAGTTTTGAATGACTCCCATTCATTATGGTCAAATTTTGTCTAATAATTACCAATAATATAAATATCCTCTAATATACTTTAGTAAAATGGAGAATACCACACTAGATCCAAAATACATATAGTTGGATAAGCTACAAAGCGAGGTAGATACTATAACTAATAGTTGTTTTGGGATTAAGGATATAGTTAGGGAGCTTATACAAGGAAGTGAAAAACAAAGAAAACTTATATCCAAGATGTAAAAGAGGTAAACAAAAGAGAGAGAATTTCCATTAGGTGATAACTAAGAGGTATTTAAACTAAGGGCTATAATTAAAAAGTATCTAAGTAAGGATATAATGACATAAAAATAAAATATAAAATAATATAATATAAGATAATATAATCATGGAGATGAAAAAAAATATTACTCTAGTACATGCATATAAAAATAAATAAAAGAAAGAGTTTAGAGATAGGGATACTTACATTGGGTTGACTTGATAGAACATCAATTTACTCCTTGGTTGAGGTGGGATAATATAAAAGATGTTATAGGTGAAGGATCAAAAGGTAATGATGAAGACATAAGTATCCTTAATTGGGGAGTATAAATAATAGGTATACCTTTGTGGTTCAAATTAGGTGGGTGTCTGTGGTTTATATTCCTTATAAATAACTCCAAACACTTTGTGTAAACATAAACCTCAAAAAGTATAAGATTATGTACCTTATTTCCTCTTCTTATATGAAAAGAAGACTTTCATGTGAGAGAAATGTATAATTATATATTTTTATTATAAAAACAACATCTAGGAGCCATATATATGGATCTAAATCCTAATGCTGAATATAAAATATGTTGATGGACTTAATCCAGATACATATAACATAAACATTAGAAAATAAAATATTGTTATGTCGATCATGTCAAGTTTGTATAGAAGGTATAAAACTATATCAAGTGGAATAAAAATAGTGTAAAAGGGACCAAATATAATAAAATGATTATGTTTTCCATGGATGACATAATATAAAATGCAAGGACCAAACATATCTAACTTGACAAGGGTGAGTTAGTTGGGAAAAGTCATGGAACTAGGTAGAAGAGGCAGAAAGTAGAAAAATAACCCCAAAGGATGATAAAATGACTAGACATAAAAATAATGAGTTTATAAAGTTATAATAGGTAAGAATATGATAATATCTCATAACTTACCACAAGCTAGCCCAACCCCAATTCTGATCACTTCTTAAGACATGCACTCAGGGAGAAAGATGCATCAAGGAATCATGCAAAATAAACTATTAGTTATTGAAAAATATAGGTAAATACAAATTCATCAAAAACATATGGATTTATAAAACATATAATTATTATAGGATATATAGGATTATTTTTTTAAAAATCAAATTGAGTACATATTTTTTCAATAAAAAACCCTTTTTGAATTACAGTTAAAAAAGAAGTCCTTGGGTTAGAGGTACCTAGCCTAAGAAAAAAGATTACAGGGGACCATGATCAAAGATTTTAAGAGGAACATGATTTAATGGAATTGGGAAAGGCATGGGACAAGAAAAAATTTAGATATATTCCCCATATGAGGACAGTAGCTTTCAAGTGTCTAAGGTTAGCCTCTTGAGATGTATCCTGAGTAAGATAACACATGGTTACCTAGATATAACTCTTATTTATAGAATCATTGGTTTTTGGAAAATATTGAGACCCTTAAAAAATGGATGGGATTTAATTGATTTTTTTACTTTCCCAAATATTTAATTTTTAAATAGAAGGTTATTTCAAGGCACTTTTGAGAAACTAAAGATATAGACAAAGTATTTCAATTAAGGTCTTGGTTTATTCAAAATGCAAGTTTTTATGTAAGGCATTAAACACCTAATTTTAACATGGTATTTTAATTAATTAATTAAGTTCCACTATGGCTGTGAATGTGTAAAATACTACATGAATATATGGATGAATGTTTTATTACAAAAACATTGTAAATAAAATAGGTAAATTAATCAGTCTTTATGACTCAATCAATAAATAAATAATTGTGTGTAAATAATAGATTTGGTGTTTTAGTAATTTTTTCTAATAAAATCCTAGAATCAATAAGAATATATTTTTATAGTAGGGTATAAATATAGGATATTGACTATGAATATCTATCCTTCATATGTTTCTAATGCAAATTGAAAGTAAGTTGGAACTCACTTGTGATGAAAAAGGTATCCTTATGAAGAAAATGAAATGTTATTGCAAGAATATAAATAAAATATAGAAAATGAGGAAAGATGTGTAACTGAATCAAATAAGGGCATGGACTATGCATTGGAGGCTAAGATTGAGATATGGAATTAAAAATAAAGGAGTAATTTTTATGAATTAACTTAAAATTTAGAGAGAAAACTTATAATATTCTTAATAATAATTAGAAAGAGTTTATTAGGGAAGAATGGAAATAAATTACACATTAACTTAGGATCTTATGATCTACATTACTTAGATACCAACCATCAACTAATCTACCATGAACTCAAGGGAGAAAACCAAGAATGGAAATGATCCAAAATTATACTTAATTAGACTTAGATAATGGGAATAATAGAAAATAACTAATATCATGTTGGGATGAAGGGATAAAACTTCCATTGAGGATAAATAAGACTCATGAGTTGGAATTTTTAGAGGCTTAAATGTCTCTAACAAGTTTCCTCTAATCAAGTGACTATTTAAGGAGAAGAAACCAAATATCCTCTTGCTATAAAAAATTAAAATAAGTGAAGAGTAATCTAAGTCTTAATTTGTATGAAATATCTATTATTATATTTTAAAAAAGGTTGAGAGTTATACAAGTGGAATAATTTTAAATGAAACTCTAATATTTAAATCCCCTAGCTTCACCAATGCATATGTTAAGGAAGTGAATGAGAAGACTCACTTTATATTATGTAATGTTTATAGAACCATTTATGTATAAGGGAAAATTGAATATTGTAAAAAACATAATAGGATTAATGGGTGAGTTGGATCACTACATGGGTCTTGGGAGGAGATTTCAGTGAAATTCTAAAAGTTTTTTAAAAATAGGGTGGTTCCAACCACATATCTTAAGAAATTATGCATTTAATGATTTTTTTTAAAGGGAAGGGATAAGATAATTTTAACCCCAAATAATTTGATTTAAATGGGATAAAATAATTATAGAAAGGTTAAATAGATTCTTTATCAACGTCAAGTTAATATTGAAAGGAATGGTTTTTTTCATAAAATTCATTCACTTTGTAGAATTTAATCATTGGTCGATCACACTATTTATGGAAGGAGATAAGAAAAAATAGGATTAATTTTAAAATTTGAACTTATACGATAACTCAAATCATCATTTGGAAAAAAAACCTATAAATTAGTTGAAATTGATATCAAGGAATCCAAATGCTTCATTTTATCACAAAAACTAAGAGCTGTAAAATAGGGGTGAAATAATGGAATAAAGAAACATATATAAAAAATTTATAAAAAAATTCATTAAATATTATCCACATGATCTTCAAAAATAATTTGACCAAAGGGAATGGAATGATGAATTAGAAAATATCAAAAAATTCCTCACAATAAATTAGAAAAATCCTTAGAAAAGAAAAGACTTATTTGAAGCATAAATCAAGGATAAAATGGTTGTAAGAAGGAGATAAAAATACCAAAATTTTCTATTTTACACAATTTTTATAAAAAACATTAATTTAAAATATCATAAATCTTAAAGGGTGCATAAGGGATGAAAATAGTGAAATCATAAATGAAACTGAAAAATGTTAAAAAGATCTCTTAATTGAGGAAGAAGTGGACAAGAAAAGTAATCAATAATGGATGGTGGAGAAATTTCCATTGATAATATTAGAAGTAATGAATGGTATATTATTGGCCATGGTCACCAGAAAAAGTCATGAAGGTTATTTTTGTCTTGGGTGCCAATAAATCCCCAAGACCAGATGGATTCTAGGTCGGGTTTTTTCAAAAATGTTGAAATATTGTAGTGGGAGATGTAATTGAGGTATTTAAATAATTTAGAAAGAGAATATGTGTGTGTGTGTGTGTGTGTGTGTGTGTGTGTGTGTGTGTGTGTGTGTGTGTGTGTGTGTGTACATACATACATACATACAAAGAGAGAGATTCATATAATGGAATACTACTTTTTTAACATTAATCCAGAAGGAGGATTTTCCCTATTTTGAATCCTTCATACCATCTCTCTATGCATCTCATTATATAAATTTTCCATTGAGGTAATGGAAACTAGACTTAAGGAATGTTTGGGAAGGAATCATATAAAAAGAGAAAGGTATATTTTTAGGTGGAAGGAAAATTATAGATGAAATCATCACTATACATGAGGCCTGCATTCTCCAATCATAAAAGAAGATAATATATGTCTATCAAACTAGATATGGTTAAGGCGTATGAAAATGTCACATAAAAGTTCTTAGAATTAGTTTTGAAAATATTTGGATTTAGTGATAATTAAAGGATATAATGGAGTTAGATATGTATCTCCATTCCTTTTTTTTTTGTGTTAGTAAATGAAACTCCTACATGCTTCAACAATGTCTTATGACCTTAGAGGTATATTTAGACTTAGCTCAGGGCTGATAGGGTTGTGTGGATTCAAAATTTTGAAGAACAATTATTTTTATCTCAATGTGTAGTTATTTATTATAGGGATTTTCAATCATGTGAGACTCTAGTGAGAAAATGGTTTTAAAATGTAGCTTTATAACAATGTTTTTGGAAATTATTCAGATGGGACTTGTGAAACATATTGGATGACCTATTAAGTGAATTTGAATTTGAGTAATTATCTATTTTTAGTGGGATGACACATTTAACAGATTCAAAATCTACCAGTGATTGGTATAGTCCTAAAAGAATGGATGTAGATGAGGAATAGAGACAACTAACTAGAAGTGTGGATTAGTCTAAAAGTGAGTTTAGGCTACTTAGAATGAATAATATGAGTATTCAATATCATAATTATTTTAATACAAGGATTTTATTCATAAAAGTATATGAATGGTGGTTCATCATTGTGGAGTTGGGAATTGACTAAGTGTGTATAAAAGGATGGTCAAAAATGCATTGAATTAACATTAAATTTTAATTTTAGTGACTACAATGACAAGGTCTTGGAAACAAATAATAGAAATTATGAAAAATAAGTAATTTTTTTAGAAAATTAAATGTGTATCCATACTTGGAAAATTTAAATTGATAATTATTCCCTACAACATATTCCCACTTACTCTATTTATTCAAAGCTTGGGAAATAATGGAAGAGATTATGTCAATGCTAATAAATTTTCCATGGATGGGATCAAATGATAAAATGAAATTGAACCTAAAATATTTGGAAACATTATTCAATCCTAAAGATTTGGGGAGAGATAGGAATAATAAGGATATATATGACTAATAAGGATCTCAAATCAATGATATAATGGGGAGTGAATAGAGAGAAGGAAAGGTTGTAGAGCAAAATTTTCTAATGTTTGTATTTAGATACAAAATAGGTAATAATATTATCTACTCAATTTAATCTTCCAAGTGGATATGTCATATGGAAATTTTTTAAGAGATACAAATATTACATTCTTTCTTTTCTAATATGTTAAGTTTTAAATGAGAAATATGTCTTCTTTTAGGAATATGTATGGTTGAAAAAATATTTATTTGTAGAGTAGTTAATTTTTAGAAAAAAACATGAAACACACCATTAAAGTTTGGGGTCATAAAGTTTATAATTTATATTATTTAGGATGGATATGGATCACATTAGAAATAATTAACATGGATATTCATTACCCTAATTTTTTTTATAAAATAAGGAATAAATGATTTTAATGAATAGATCTAATAATACACCTATGAAATTATAAAATTTATATCTACCCAATTTGTTCACAATAATAAAAAGACAAAGTGATAAATGAGCTAGGTTATGAAAACTAATTAAAAAACATATTAAATGATCACACCTATTTCTTGTAATTAAGATATGGATTTCGAATATGACTGTGTATATTTTATGTGTTCTGCTATTGAAATTTTAGTTTCTTGGGTAAATGCACTTTACATGGTTTTGAATTGGGCAAACTCATGCTACATGGACTTGAACTATTTATTCTAATTATATTTCATTGAGTTTAACCTATGTAAATTTTCAAAATATGATTTTTATATGAATTGTTTGATTAGTATTTTTGATCTTCATGTATGATCAATTTACTATTTTTCTAGAAAAAATGTGTTGAATTGTTTACTCTTATTCTTGACCTAGTTTTTCCTCTTAAAAATAATAGGTTATGGAGTTAGTTATCCATTAAATCATTTTTAAAATATATATATCCCACATCCTAGAGTTATACTTTCATGTAGTTTTGAGTGAGTGTAAATGAAATAGATCAATAAAGGGTTTTGAAACTCATCTTCCCTTGAAGTGTGTAGATAATTAAATTTGGTATTAGATACTTTTACAAAATTAAATTTTTCACACTTCTACATACTTGGACATTTCATACGTATTTTAGTCTTGTTAAAAAATTGTTCTATCCATATAACCACTTGTTTTCTTGGTCATATCTATTCATTGGATAAACATATTTATGAAAAATATATGTTAGAATCCAAAACAAATTATCTCCATATCTCAGGTCATGATTTTTACTCCTATATATTATCAAAAATAATTGGACTGTCAAAGTATACTCTAGGTGTTTATCTCTACTAACAGCGTCCACTAACACTAAGCAAATAATTTCAAATTGGAAAATCTACAATTAGGGAAATATATACATGTTTCATGGGTTAGGTATATTGGTAAATATAAAACATATAGCTATAAATACAAATCAATCCTAGGGTTATACTCACCTAACACTCACTTAGGAACTTGGAAATTTATCGACCACTACTTTAAAATCCACTATCATTCTCTTAATACATTATAAAAAAGGAATAAATTTTTGAAAAAGAATAAAAGAATAATCCACAGGGCCAAGTTTAAATACTCAAAAAATTAAAAGTGACATGGTTCCAAGTGTCAAAATCCAATCATTACATTTCATTCTAGGTGTATCATGATGTTGCAGACACACATAAGTGGTATAGATATGTGTGGTTTGAGCCATCTTTAGAGCATTAGAAAAAAGAAATGCTCAATCATGCTCAATCACCCAATGAGGATTGGTTTGGGTTTTCCAAACCAACATAATAACCCTTTTTTAAGGTTCATATTATGGTCAAAAGTTAAATTAAGGTTTGAAATAAAAGATAATTAAAAAAAATAACATCACACAAGACCAAAGGCAAACACACATACAAGAAACATATATAAGTGTTAGTGTAATAATATGGGGTGTCATATACTTTCAAAGACTATAGGAACATTTTTGGTAGAGGCATGATAGTATAGATAACCACAGGGGTCATGTTATCACTGTCAGCATCCACAAAGGGTTTTAGCTATAATTTTTTATTTGATAGTGACAAAGCATACATATTATATTTCTAGTATCAGTGACAACTATTATGAGTGACAAAATATCAACAAAGCTAAGTACATATCCTCTATTTTATTATGTCAAGTTAAAATATTCTATGTTAAATATCAATATATTCCAATTATAATTTATATTAAAGAAATATTTTTATATTTTACATGATCTGAATTAGCTCTAGTTTTACATTGTCTAGATCACATTAATAAAAAATAAGTAAAATATAATAAACATGATAATTGACTTGAGCACAAAAATACCTAAGTATTTTAATTTTTTAGGGTTTCATATTTTCTTAAGGTTTTATATTTATCCTCTATTAGTGTTTGAATTTCATATATATTTTTTGAGCACAAAAATTGCTACATTGCATATATATATTTATATTAATCAAAAAATATTTTTTCCCCAAAATTCATCATGTTTTTCTCATGGTCGATTCATATATATATTTATATTTATCAAAAAATGCTACGTTTCATATATATATTTATATTTATCAAAAAATATTTTTTCACAAAAATTCATCATGGTTTTCTCATGGTCGATTCTCTATTTGGACCTTGTCAAATTCATCTTTTGCATACATACAACCTTAGGATTTCATTATTTAAGCATTATGTGATTGTAATAATGGGTCAAAAAGTATTATATATATTATTTTTATCCATGGTGTTGATAATAATATGGGTCAAATAATAATATTGTGTCACACTAAGTGGATAATTTAAAAATAAAAAATAAAAAAAATCCTAAGAAATACTTAACGATTTTTTTAAAATTTGAAAAAATATATATTCATTACATCTTTATATATTAAATGAAAACACATATGTTTGATTAATATATTTATGTATTATGTTAATTAATATTAAATTTATGGGATGATATTAATAAAAATATTCCATTAAAGTTTAACTAGTTAATCTGTAGAATTGGTTCTACTATTTACCTAGTGGGTATATACTCTTTCTTCTTAAAACTAGATGAGACTTTATTTTATGATTTAAAAAAGAATATAGGCCCTAGGTTAACATTGGAAGACCTAAAAAATCCTCAAAAAAATCATGATGAATCTATATACACATAATATTTTCAAACTTTTATTGATTATTGACACTTTGTATCTTGCAAGAACCTATTGAGTCTCAATCTATTTGAGTGATTACCTTAAGGGGTGCACTGAGAAAGGGGTGGGTAGAACATCAATGCTTCATAATATTATTATTCCTTTTTCAACTTTCCATCTACACACTTGTGTCTTAAAACCATTAACTCTAATCTTGTTCTTCTTAGTCCTACCTCCTCCAATTGTTTCTTCTTTCTATCCCTCCTTTTCTTGCCTTAACACCCTTTTGGATAGTTGGTTGTACTAGGTCAACTAGTATAATTTATGGGTATTTCTCTCTTTCTTAGCTTGTTAAAATTTTAGTCAAACTAGCTCAGACCTAGTGATTTGTCCCTAAAAACACACTAGGTTGACTGGGTCAACCCTATATAATCGACATTTCTAAGAGGATTTAGGGAAAGATCTACCTATATATACAAGTTCATTTCCCACCATTTCATAAGAGAATAATTATTAGTGTATAAGTACGAGTGAACATCTACTTATCGACCATTCTAATTGAGGGATAAAGCTTAAGGTTCCATACTTTCTTTGGAGATACAGATCTTATATTTTAGAGAAGTCTTTTAGATGCTTAGATAGGTTGTGTAGCCTAGAGCTGATTTATCTTAGTTATCCTTACATACCAAAATAATCTCTTGTGAATCACCTTGGCCAAGGGAGAAATTAAGGCTTAGTGGGTTCATCTTCAAAGGTAATTGTTCTTAACTTTATTTATCCTTTGTATTAGTAGATAGATAATGCATTTGTATTCTTCTCCCATGTATTAGGATTCTATATACATTGATGTGAGTATATGTCTTCTAATACATTTTTAGTTTAGTTGTTGTTTTATTTATTTCTAACCCCCACTTTATGCCATAAGCTTTGGTGTTCACTAGATTAGTTTTACTTTCTTTTTATTAGAATAGAGTGAATGTTTTAAACCTTAAGAATCCATTAGGGTTATATGCGATTGTGTTAGACTATAGGCTTTGAAACCCTTCATAGCTTGATATGTTGTGATAAGAGATCCCCTAATCAGGTCTAACAAATCCCCATATTGGTCATGCTCCTGCTTAACAAGTGTATCCCCAATCAGAAGTGTAGGTATGTTTTATCTTCCCTGAGATAGGATTGATTTATAGATAGATGCATTTTTGATTGCATACATTTTGGTCAACCCGATGTGAAACTAACCCTTGTAGGATTTATTTCACTTTGTTTTTCAATTCTTTTGATCATCATTTTGATCATATATTTTGACATACTAGATCAATTATGTTGACCCATCTTTTTATCTCTATGCATAGGTTTCTAGGAATAGGCAACTATATCAACCTAGTCAACCTAGTATAGGCTTCTAGCCTTTTAGACATCCAGTTTAGCTTACTAGGTTGACCTAGTCAACCCCTTATAGTTTCAACACTTTTTAGTAGGTTCTTATACAACTTGATTGATTCTATCATCCTAGTTTGCAGGTTTATCAAGCATACCTCAAGGTTATTCATCAATAATATTCCTTCATTAAGTCTCTAATCCACCAAGTTTATTTTCTAATTATTTCTTTCTTTCTCTCTCTATCTTTCCTTTTATACTTTTTAGTCTTTAAAACTACCCTTGCATAATCAATTAGATTGACATTACCAACCTAGTTTTATGTTCTATGTGTTATCTGAAATAACTAGATCAACTTTGCTGACCTAGATCATTTTCAAACCATACTTCCACAATACAAGTTCAACCTTATCAAACTTATTCTATATTTTAAGCATATAATGCCAATATTATACCTTGTATCAAAGTTGGAATTAACCTTATATATATTAGTAATTAGCTCACACCTTTCTTTTCTTGTTGTTTGCATGCTTAGAATAGTTCACATAGTTTAATTAGGGTATTTTCAATTAATCACTTAGTTTCACTATTTATCTTTTATACACACATGAACAAATCAAATAATTTAAACAATAACTTAAACATTTGTCTACCCTAGGCCAACCTACTTGGATTTCATCACCAAGGGGGAAGCCAACTTGATGCTCTAGTTAAGTCTAAAACATGGTTCATGGTATATTATAGCTAAGCACCTAACTCCCTTATCACTGTGGTGTGTGAATTGATGGGGTAAGCCCTAATATGAATCCTATATCATTGACACTATATTTCCTTTTAGCCCAAACTACCTGAAACTATCCTTAGATTAATATCTAGTACCTTGCTTATAGCCAAATTCCAATCACATTAATAATATCTTAATAATATAATAAACATTTAGGGTGACCAATTAGTTAGATCTTTAATTTTCAAGTTGATTACTTTCTCTTTACTCAATTGTGTGTGAGAAACCTTACATTATCTAGCATTAGTGCAAGATTTTGTTTTGTGTTCTTTAATTGGATTGGCTAGTGTTAATCTAATTTATTGTCTATTTCTTTTTAGTACTTATTTCTTTACATTAATTCAAAAAAGTTATCTTGTTTTAATTTATAAAATTTTATCAACTTTCTCATCTTCCCTACATCATCATGAATCCAATACATTATATGGTTTTCAAAATGGATGAGTATAAATAAATATATAGGCAAAACAAGGAATCTACTTGTTTCTAGCCTTTGTTCACTATACAAGATTGACCTAATTGACCCCATACTATCTATAGACATTTTTCAATCTCTGTCCACTATATAGGATTGACCCAATCAATCTTATACAATTTTTAGACCTTTTCAACCTTTGTTTATTGTATCCTAGTCGACCCTGTATTATTTATAGACCTTTTTCAACTCCTATTTGCTATATAAAATCAACCCAATTGACCCTATACTATTTTTATCACTTTTTTTCTCTTTGTGTGGTTATCTAGTCTTGTTTCATCATGATATATTTTAAGCCTTATCTTAGTCTAGAGCATTGCATAATTAAAGATCTAGATAATAACCTCACTTATTTCATTATCTCTGATGAAAACTATCCAATTTCTTCCTTCACCTTCTCCTAAAGCAAAACCACTCACTACACAATGTAACATAGTTGAGGTCATTCATCCTAATCCTCTTCCTTATACCAATTTTGAGAATCTTCCACTAACTAATCCTTCTCCTATCAACACTCATACCCTTACAACCAATGTTCATAATCCTCTTGTTACACCCATAACCAGATCACCAGGTCTAATCAATTCCCAAAGTAACATGGTTGAAACCACTCAAATTGATAATCTAGATGGTTCTAAATTATTCAAAAACCTTGATGATAATACTATTTAAAATCCTCACAATAATGGTGTCCTTATCAATCTTATTTCTTCTTCTACCACACTTAAGACAACTAATACCAATGTTGGGAATCCTCCACCTACAAATAATCCTCCTCCCACCAACACTAAAAATCATCATTCTAAAAAAATTAATATCCCTCCTACAAACACCAATCCACCTATTGATACAACTCAACTTCTTTCCCAAGTTATCCAATAAATGAACATCATGAAAACATATAATCAATCTCAAATGATGAGCATGAAACAACATTTATGCAACATGATTAGTCAACCACCTCAAGTCATCATGTCTCAACCAAATCAAAATTTTGTCCCTTCTCTTAGAGATGCCAATGGGAATATCATCCCTTAACCTCCAATGAATAACAAAATGCTTCAACATCTTCAAAATGAACATGTATCCCTATTCATTACATCCATAAATATTGAAAACATTTCTCCAACTATCACAATTATGGGACTAAGGACCCTACTATCTTTATTAAGTCTTTTGGTAATCTCTATAAGGAATGGGTCCAAACTAACACCTTTGATACCACTAAGCTCTCAACCAATTTTTTTTTTGGTGATGCACTTGAGTGGTAAAACCAACTTCCTAGATATTCCATCTCACAACTAGAGGATTTAGTCAATGCTCTAGTGAAGGAATTCCAACATGATGGCCTTCCTAAAAATTACCTTAGCTATTTCATCAATGTCAAGCAACTTCCTAATGAATCTGCTCATACTTTCATCAAATGATGGAAGTATCTTTCTCATAAATTGGACCATAACATGAATGATGATACTATTTTAAAACTATTTTCCACAACTCTTAAGGCTCCACTTCAATACAAAGTTTGAATCTTTTCTCCTCAAAGTTTAGACAAATCCTTAGACCAAAGAAAAAGGCAATACTTTCTTATGACTCAATTTGAACCATCTCAAACAACTACTAAAGAACCTTACCAATCATTTTTTCATAACATTTATTTATCTAAGCCTCCTCAACCTCAAAATAGAGCATCCAATTCAAGAAATTTTAACCTAACCCACCCTCTCTTGAGTCTAGAATAATTTAAGATAAAATTACCACCCTCTAAACCCATGAGCTTTGATCCTTCTAAACCTCCTCCAAAATGGTACAATCCTGATAAATTTTGTTGATGGAATGCTAATATAGGCCATTCTCATGAGTCTTATCATGATCTTCACTAATTTCTTCTTTCTTCCTTGCTTGGTCCACATTTCAATCTTGATATTCTCACAAAGCAACATTATTAAGAATATCTTCAAGCTTCTCAAAGTCAATCTCAAGAACCACAATCGCATCAAAATCAACTACCTAATGATCAACAACAATTACCCCATACTTATACCACATATACTAATTTTTTTCAAACCACAATTGATATTTATTCCTACACCAATAAAGAAAGGATAGCTAACATTAAAAACCTTAAACATACTATGGCATCCATTGAACCTCAACCTCTTAAGTCACATGAACCATAAGAGTACCTCATTTAAATTCCTACTCTAAAGAATATCATCCATGGTCCTAATTTACCTCTTTTATCTCTTCATACCTCTCCTACACATCATATGTCACATTCAAAAACCCTAAAATCTACCAAACCAACACATTTACCTATCTCCAAATACACTTACCAACACAATGTAAATCATTTTAATGGTTTAATGTTACCTCACTCCAAATCACATGTTGGGGCCTCTTGTGATGCCTATCCTTACTCTAACTCACATCTTTGGGCATCTTGTGATACCCATCCACATGTCCCTTTTGAATTTGGGGCATCTTAAGATGGCCATCCCTACATCTAATTACCCTTTGGGGTATCTTGTGAAACCCACTCTTATTTTATAATGCATAATAACAAACAAATTAAACTTCAAGAAACCTTCTGAGACTTATATACTTGTATTTCACATGCTCATCTTTGATACATAAATTAGCATAGATATTACTTATTCCTTTTTGTCTCATATTTTTTTATTTTTATGCATATTTCATTCCTTTACTTTAATTTTACTAGCATCATTATTTTCCTTTATGTTATTTGGTATTATTTCACATTACATTTGGCATTTATTTTCATTTTGACCCTTATATATCTATTTTATTTTTTTATGTCATTTTTTTCCTTAGTAGCTTTATGATCATTTTTTATCCTTTCTTTAGCATTTACCTCTTGATGTACCATAGTCTTCTTTATCTTTTGTAATTTATCTTTTGGCACTTCCTTAGGTTTCTTTTTTATGAAGTTGTAGTGTAAGACCATGGATAGGACTTGACCATCCTCATAAAATTACCATCTTATCAATATTTTCATGTACTTTTGATCCTTATTCTCAGCTTTAGCTTTAGCTTCTTTTGATATATGAATTTTTTAAACAATATATGTTAGCATGTTTTCCTCCATTTCCCTCATTCTTATGATAAGGAATCACCCTTTATTGTCATTGTTTCCCTTTTTTTTTTACCTTTTTCACATATTTTTGCAATTTTAAGTAATTCAAATTATTCTATGTGTCATTCCTCTTGATTTCCCATTTCTATCACTCCACATTAGATCAAACAAGGTCAAAGAAAGATAGAAATTTTATTTCACTTAGATTTATGAGACTCCATGCTCTTTTAATTTTCTTTCTCTTATCAACATTATCCTAAGTATTCAAATGAAAGTCATCTTTAGCACCCATGTATGGTTTTCCAAATCTGTATGGAGGAGGATTCTAGAAAAAGCCATCAAGAAAGTTAAAAGCCAAATAATTTGAAACAAAAGGCAATGATATCTAGAAGGAAACATACAAACTTAAAAATTCAAATTCACACCAAAAAAGATGTTATTACAAGCATATATCCTATCTTTAATTGAATCTCAAACTCCATAGTTGGCCTCACATAAAGATAAGGTCCTTTGGGGTGTAGTAGGCTAGTATATTAGAATAGGGGATTTTAAAAATCTATATGGTGCTACCTAATTTATCATGCAAGTACCCAATATTCATAGTAGACTAATGAATCTATAAGGGATCCTGAATAATGAAGAAAACATCATGGGGAGGTAGGTCTATTTTACTTTTCATGCATTTATCCTTCATGGGATGATCTATATACTCCATTTGTTGACCTAATACTTGTGTGGCTAAGACAAGTTCTTCATAGTCATTAAGGTTGAAATTCCTCTTATTTTAACAACCCTAATTTGAGTGTCTTGACTTTGATAAAGATTTACTTTACCTTGGTTTTTCCTTCATTATCGCCTCCACCTATTTCATTTCCCCTCTTTATAGACAAATTGCATTTCCAAATATGTTTTCCCTCTTCTTAAATTCCTTCTTATTCACCTCTTAAAAACATGCTATCATTACTTTATTTCAATTCTATCTATCCTTAGAGCAAAAAAACATGTTTGAGTAACTATGGATCACTCTTTTATTTCATTTGTCATTATTTTACTACCCTTATACTATGGACAACTGAGTCTGCACCCTTTTTCCATTATTACATGTTTCTCTTTTTGTATGCCTTCTTCATGTTTGTTTTACCTCTTGACTTACATTTATTTTTCAATTATTTATGCTGTCTTCACCTTCATTTGATATAATTTTCTTACATCTTCAATTACATTTCATTTTCAATCTTTCATGTTTTTCTTTTTGCCTATCTTACATGAGCTTACTTTTCACTTTCTTACATATCTTTGTTAGAGTTTTCTTGCATTGACATTCCTATTTACCATTTATGATTTACATGCTTTATAATATCATTTTTCATTTATTTCTTATCATTTATTATTCATTTTCCATCATTTGTCATTATTTTCCAATCATTTTTCATTCATTTTCCATTCTTTTATCATTTATTTGCCTTCAATATTCTAAAAACCTTTACCAATACTAAATTACCAATTATATTCTTTAACTCTACTAACCTCTATGTAATGAAATTACTTCAAGAATTAAGTATAACAACAAAATTATATCCAAATATGATTGAAATATATCCAAATATATGATAATAGATAAGCCACTTCGAGGGGGCAACCTCCACAAGCTTCAATAAGAGTAGAATTCACAATATGATGATAAATGATTACCCACTACCTCCTATATATAGTCTATCTAGGCCATGGTTACTCCATAGGCTGACCTACTAATCAAAAGAAAGAATAGATAAATGTAATATAATTTCAAAGAGGGATAAGTAAGCCACAAATCAGGTAATACTATCCTCATACATGTGAAAGGTTAGGGGCGTAGCATGTCCTTCCCCTTCAAACCAATGTTGTCCTCAACGTTGAACAACTCTGGATGTCGTTGCAAAAAATCTTCACCTTCCCAAGTTACATCTTCACTGCTTTGGTTTTTCCACTTGATCAAATATTCCCTAATCTCTCTAGTTCTCAACCTCTTAGTACGTGTTTGGAGGATCTTCTCTGGTTCCAAAATGACTCGTCCTTCTTCATCTAGTTCTCAGAGCTCTGTCTGGGTGGAAACTTTCTATCCAATGACCTTTTTCAAACAAGAAACATGAAATACTAGGTGTATGTGAGATGAATGAGGTAACTCGAGCTTGTAAGCCACACTTTCAATTTTTTGTAGAACCTGATAAGGGCCATAATACTTAGGATCAAGTTTGTTGTCCTTTTTCTATTGCTTCAAGTACATCTGCTTGTAAGGCTGCAAACAAACAAATACCTAGTCACCCACCTCAAAATTTTGCTCACTCTGGTGTTGACCTGCTTGTTGCTTCATCCTATTTTGTGCCAAGGCCAAATTCTCTCTCAAACTAGCCAAAACCGCTTGTTGATGTTGAATGTGCTCTTCCACATCTCGAACCTTGGTGTGCACCTTTAATGAAGAAGTGATGGAAGGTGGATGGTAACCATATAGTGCTAGAAATGGAGACATTTTAGAAGAGGTATGGAAAGATGTGTTATACCACCATTCTACAAGTGGTAGCCATTTAACCCAATGTTCTTATTTTTTTGATACAAAACAATGGAGATACCCCTCTAAACATTTGTTAACCACTTCAGTTTGTCCATCAAATTGGGGGTGGTAAGATGAGCTATGAGCTAGCTGAGTACCCAAACAAGAAAATAGTTCAGTCCAAAAATTACTAGTGAAAATAGGATCATGATCATTTACAATTATTTTTGGGGTTTGATGTAATTTGATAACTGCTTCCATAAAAATATTCGTTACTATACTTGCTGAAAATGGGTGTGAGAGAGCACAAAAATGGGCATATTTTGTAAGCCTATCCACAATGACCAAAATAACATTCTTACCATTAGAACAAGGTAACCCAGTGATGAAATCCATGGAAACCTCCTCCCACCTTTGACTAGGAATTGCTAATAGTTGTAACAAACCTAGGGTCTTAACTATTTCACCTTTATTCTATTGGCATATCAAGCATTCTTCCATAAAATTTTGTGCATCTCCCTTGATTCCTTCCAAAAATAATTATTTCTTCATTCTATGATAAGTTTTCAAGAACCCTGAGTGTCCCCCAATTAGAGATGCATGCAACTCTGCAAGAATCTTATGCTTAAGCTCTGAATTTTTGCACAAGTATAACCTACCCTTATACCATAGGACTTACCTTTCCATTCAAATTTGTCAGAGGATAAATTACCTTGCTAGAGATTCTGAATCAGAACCTGTGTATCCTTGTCTTGCTCCCATTCTAACCTAGCTTCATCCACCCAATCTACTTGCAATAGGGACATTGCACAAAGTAATGCTTCTATGGATGCATCCTATCTGGATAGTGCATTTGCTATTACATTATCTTTGCCCTTCTTGTAGATGATTTCAAAATCATAACCCAACATTTTGGTCACCCATTTTTGTTGTTCTTCAGATGATAATCTTTGCTCCAAAAAGTATTTGAGACTATCATGATCCATTTTCACCTTAAAGTGTCTACCCATCAGATAAGGCCTCCATTGTTTAACTGCATGAAGAATAACCATCATTTCTTTCTCATAGATAGGTTTTTGTAGATTCTTACTTTTGAATTTATGACTTTAAAATGCAATGGGTCTTCCTTCCTACATTAGTACTGCCCCCAATCCAGACCCAAAAGCATCACATTCAATAGTGAATATTTGTGAGAAGTCTGGAGTAGCCAAAACTAGAGTGGTGTACATAGTTACTTTTAGTTTCTCAAATGCTTTGGTGGCATCATCATTCCAATGGAAAGCATCCTTCTTTAGCAATGCAGTGAGTGGAGCTGCTATGCTGCCATAACCTTTCACAAATCTTCTATAGTAACCTATTAGTCCAAGAAACCCTCAAAGGTTTTTGAGAGTTTTTGGCATGGGCCATTCCATTATCGCGCTTTGATCTTTTTGGGATCAACTTTGACCCCTTCATGGGAAACAATGTGACTGAGGTACTATACCTCCTGTACTCCAAAAGCACATTTAGATGGCTTTATATAAAGTTGGTGCTTCTCCAAAACTATCAACACCTGTTTCACATGTTGTAGATGTGCTTCCCATGTCTGACTATAAATCAATATGTCATCAAAGAAAACCAACACAAACTTCCTTAAAAAAGGCCTAAAAATAGTGTTCATCAAGCTCTGAAAAGTAGATGGTGCATTTGTAAGACCAAAGGGCATTACCAAAAACTCATAATGGCCCTCATGTGTTCTAAAAGCATTTTTATGAACATCTTCATCCTTGATTTTAATTTGATGGTACCCCGAGTGAAGATCTAATTTTGTGAAATAATTAGCACCATGCAACTCATCAAGTAAATCATCAATTACTAGAATAGGAAACTTATCTTTGATGGTGTACTTGTTGAGTTCCCTATAATTTGGGCACATCCTCCATGTGTCATCCTTCTTTTGCACCATGACCACTGGTGATGAATATGCACTTTGGCTATGCTTGATGATCCCTGCCTCCAGCATCTCATGGACCATCTTTTCAATTTCACTCTTTTATGCATATGGATATTTATATGGTCTGATATTTGGTGGTTGACTACCTAGAATTAGTTGAATGGCATGATCATGTTATCTTTTTAGTGGTAGTCTTTTTGGCATGGCCCCAAAAATAGATGAGTGGTCTTCAAGAATTATTTGTAGATCAGGATGTGTAGATACTTGTGTGGGTTGAACTTCTATGGAGCATAATCATGCAATAATTCCCTCTGCCCCCTTTTTTAGCATCTTGGTCATTTGATGTGAACTAATCAATTGTGGAGATTTTGCATGTAATCCATGTAGTTTAATTTTCTTACCTTCAGAATGAAAGCACATGAATAGTTCTTGGAAGTTCATCTCAATGATACCTAAGGTTGTGAGCCATTGGACTCCCAAAACAATGTCTATATTACCCATCGGAATATCAAACATAGGAGAGTCAAGATTGTACCCACCCATAGTAAGCTTAATACTATGGCATTTGCCTAAACAATTAATTGTGCCACCATCTGCAATCATGACCTAAAATTCTGGTGTTGGGTAGATGAAACAGTTCAATCGAGTGGCCAACTTATGGTTTATAAAGTTATGTGTGCTCCCTGAATCAATCAACACTGTCACCTTCTGTTTCTTGAGGAAACCCACCACCTTAAGAGTTTGTGGAGTGTTAATACCTACAAGTGCATGACAAGAGATTGTAGGTTGGGAATCTTTAGGTACCTCCTCTATATCTTCCTCATCATCATTAGAGGCATCATCTACTTCTTCATCTTCATTTGGTTCCTCAATGTAGAATAACTTCTTCTTAGCACATCTATGTCCTTTACTCCACTTGCTATCACAGCCAAAACATAATCCTTTTGCATGCTTCTCTTCAATTTGTTGAGGGGTCAATCTAGTAGCTGGAGGAAATGTTGGTGATGATATGCTACAATATTTGAAGTGAGTGAATGGCTGCTTCTTGTTGGCTATGAATTTTTCCTCAGCTCTACGTGCTAGGATAATAGACTCAGAAATATTAAGTGGATTAAACATGCATACCTCATGTTGAATGTGGTCCTTGAGTCCACCCAAAAATAGGTCATTCAAGTTTGCTTCAGAAATTGTCTCCACACGTAAGGATAGGTTCTAAAAATGATGAATATAATCCTTGACGGAGCTAGTTTTTTGCAATTTTACTAGTTGGCTAAAGTAATTCTCTATCACACTATTTCCATAGTGTAATTATAGCTCCTCTGTAAAAATTGACCAGGTGACATTGAGAGTCATCTTTTTTTTTGAGCACACAACCATCGATACCAAATGAATTGATCAGGTTCAAGATACAAGGATGCCATGGTAACCTTCTATCCACTTGGAATCTAATGTAGGTCAAAAAAAACTCTCCATTTGGTTGAGCCAATTGAGTGGATCTTTTCCATCAAATTTGTGCATATCCACCTTTGGTAATAGGTTCCTCTGTGGCCATGGAGTTGGATTTGAAGTAGATTGGTTAGGAGAACCACCCTAGTGGGTTTGTGAAATAGAGTTAGCTTGATGATTTGACTGATTAATTTTCAAAGCCATCATGATGTCTCCTAAACTATCTTGTATGGATTGCATATTAGATTGTATGTCTTGCACCTCACTCTGAATGCTTTGCATACTATAGTCAAGCTAGCTCACTTTGTGATCTATGTCAGAAAACCCTAGTACAAAGGGTCTAGTACATCCCTATTTTAACTCCATGTCTTCCTTGTTAGGATCTTTACCTAGAGTTTCAACACCCTTCCCTTGGCCCCGAGTTTGTGAACCTACCATAAAAGGGTTTTACGATGTCGACCCTTATTGGCACTTTTGACCCAACTTTGACCAAGTGATTTTAGAATTATGTCAGCCTCAAATCAAAATATACAAAGAACATATTGTATCCAAATTTTTCTAAGATTTCCAAAAATGTAAATAACTCAGAAACATTTTTTGAATTGCGCACTATAGAGCAATTTTATGAAAAACCATAAAATAGTACTAACTTTTTTAAAACAAATCCAAATGAGCTGAAATTTTAATGGAAGATTAATTTGATTATTTAGAACCTCCATTAAAAATTTTGCAGAGAAATTCATAACCTTTTTTTATATATCGCAAAATTTAAAAATTTAGTGTTTCACCCACAAGATTGCCCAAATCGCAGCTTTGATACCACTTGTAATGAAATTACTTCAAGAATTAAGTATAACAGTAGAATTATATCCAAATATGACTGAAATATATCCAAATATATGATAATAGATAAGCCACTTCGAGGGGGCAACCTCCACAAGCTTCAATAAGAGCAGAATTCATAATATGATGATAAATGATTACCCACTACCTCCTATATATAGTCTATCTAGGACATGGTTACTCCATAGGCCAACCTACTAATCAAAAGAAAGCATAGATAAATGTAATATAATGTCAAAGAGGGATAAGTAAGCCACAAGTCGGCTAATACTATCCTCATACATGTGATAGGTTAGGGGCGCAACACTCTATATGTCTATCTTCCAAAATTTTGATTTTTGGCTTTTTTGTTTTACTCTAATTTCTACAAGTTCACTTAGTGTTCCTCACATTGGACACTTTCACATTTATTATAGTCTACCTTTTTTTCTATGACACTAAGGTAAGTTAAAGGTATGTATTTTTCAATTTAGTCCTTTCATTTATCTTATTTTGTATTTACTACACTTTAATTAGCATCAACATTGTGTGTTATCATGTTTTATCTCAAAGCACCATCCCATGTTGCACTTATGTGACACGTGATGAGCTTTGATTGGGGCATATGTATACACATAATATTTTCAAAATTTTATTTATTAATGACACTTTGTATCTTGTAGGAACTTGCTAAGTCTCAATCCATCTAAGTGCATGCCTTAAGGGGTGCACTAGGAAAGGGGTGGGTAGACCATCAGTGTTTCATAAGATTGTTGTTATTGTTTGCACTTTCTATCTACACACTTGTCTCATAAAACCATTAAACCTAAGCTTGTTATTCTTAGTCCTTACTCCTTCAATATTTTTCTCTTTCCATCCATCATTTTCTTACCTTAACACCCTTTTGGATAGTCGATTGTACTTGGTCAATTGGGTCAACCTAGTATAGTTTAGGGGTATTTATCACTTTCTTAACTTATTAGCCTTTTGGCTGACCTAGTTCAAACCTAGTGATTTGTCCCTAAAAACACATTGGGTTAATTGGGTCAACCCTATACATCCAAAATTTCTAAAAGGATTTGGGGAAATATCCACCTATATATATATATATATATATATATGAGTTCATTTCCCACCATTTCATAAGATAATAATTATTAATGAAGAAGTGCGAGCAAAAATCTACTTATTGACCATTCTAATTGAGGAATAAAGCTTAAGGTCCTATAATTTCTTTGGAGATACAAATATTGTCTTGTGAAGAAGGATTTTAGATGCTTAGATAGGTTGTGTATCCTATATCTAATTTATCTTTGTTATCCTTACATACCACAACAATCTCTTGTGAAGCACCTTGGCTAAGGGAGAGATTTAGGCTCGACAGGTTCATCTTCAAATGTAAGTATTCTTAACTTTATTTTTACTTTATAAGAGAAGATAGATAATGAATTTGTATTCTTATCCTATGTATTAGGATTCCATATACAATGATGTGAGTATATGTCTTCTAATACATATTTAGTTTAGTTTTTGTTTTATATGTTTCTAACACCCACTTTATGCCATAAAATTTGGTGTGCACTAGATTAATTTTAATTTATTGTAATTAGAATAGAGTGAATGTTTTAAACCTTAGGTATCCATTAGGTTTTTTGTATGATTGTGTTATAATGTAGGCTTTGGAACCCTTCCTAGCATGATATGTTGTGACAAGTGATCCCCTAATTGGGTCTAGTGGATCTCCATATTGATCATGCTCCCACTTAACAAGTGTATCCCCAATAGGAAGTGTAGGTATGTTATATCTTCTCTGAGACAGGATTGATTTATAGACATGACGCATTTTTGATTCATACAAAATCCATAAATTATTAAATTTTAATATTTAAATATATATTACTTTTCTTGATATATCAACCAACTGATTTAGAGAAGCAATTCATCTTTAGAAAATGTCTTTCATATACATTTAAGGGAAAATAATTGTATCATTCCTAAGGTTATTTTGAGAGACTTTACGTATTCATTATTCATTATGAAGGAAATATTTTTCAGCCACATACTTTCTCTTATGATACTAAAGGTCCAAAAAGTTAAAAACCTTACGTTTCTAAGGTGATTCTCCATCTAAGAAAGAAGTTATATATAATCCAATTAATAATAAGTAAACTCACATAATCCCAACCCATTATATTATTAACCATATCATATTAATTTTAATACTTAATGATAAACCATTTAATATTTTGAATTATCCTTGACAATAATCTAATCAAATTATCCTCTAATTCATATCACCTTGCACAACATTTAACATGAGTCGATGCAAGGTAAATTTGTAACTATCATCACACTAATGGGCATAGAGATACAAATTATTATGTGTTACAATAGAAATAAAATAACTTGTAGATAAGGGTGATATATATATATTTAAATATAATGACTCTCATATAATGTTAACTTATAAATTTTCTTCTATTTCTCAATCTAAGAATGTTGATGTATCCTAGGTAGTTTATAATGGTTATACATCACCATATGAGCTTAAACAATGGAACAATGGTAATTCACACTATTATATAAGGTGAAAATTGGAAATGAATTGTTTTTTATGAAAATAGACAATAAAAAACATGTAAAATTGATTTTTATAAATAATCAAGGAATGAACAAAGAAAATTTCAAAATATAAATACCCATGAGGAGTTATTAGGACATATCATGTATTGATTTATTTTAGGCTTAAGACAATGGAGACATTATTTTTTTTAATGCATATCATTAGATAATTTAATAAAATAATTGAAAACTCATGGTTAGATAAAATGGAAACAATATTAGATAATGTTAATAAGACTATTTAATTAATTTTCCATGGTAGTTTACTCATATTTCAAAGAGATAAAACATCTAACTAACAAAATATTATGAAGGGCATAATTACACCTTGAAGTGCCCAATTACAAGTGTCAAATAAAGTGAACCAATTAAAAATGAAGAGTCTAAGTATTTATTTCTCCTACTCCACATAAATATGGATATCATAAATAATCTCAAACTATTAACATGAGTAAAGTATCACTATATGCATTATCTTAAGTAGGTTTAACACAAGTGTCTAATTAAAATGTAATCATATTTATCCTTACAAGTTCAATTCCAATTTTATATCCATAGGATTCACTTACTCATGAGCTAGATCAATTAATTCATTATAAATAAGTGATTTAAGATGACTTATTTTATATTCATAGATTCTTAGATGATTGCATCCCAATCAATTTTTCATATTGTGATGATATATTTGGATAGTTTCAATTGAGACATATGTTGTGCTTCATTGATATATCATTCAAAAATAATAACACCAATGCATTCTAATGACAAAAATGTATTCCAAACATTACTATGGTTACTAAAAACAAAACACATATATGATAATGTTGACTATGATGACGATGCTAGATATTTTATAGCATAAGATCATTTATCAAGATTTAGACAATGATATAAATGTTATTAATCACCCAAGAAATGTGTTATTCACATTGATAAATCTAGGGCATACATGTGAGAGTCACATTGAGGGGATAATAGGTTATTGGGAAATAAAATAACAAATTCAAAAAAAATTAAAAAAGAAAAGACCAAATCTCAAAAAAATAATAAACTAGGGCCTATGCATGGCATGATTTATTGGTACACATGATTGATCGATGTTATTTGTAATATACATGGTGAATTATATATATATATATATATATATATATATATATATATATATATATATATATTTTCTATGCATTTATTTTTCATGATATACATGAGTGAAATTTAGGAAACAAATGTTACATATGGTATGTGGATATATAGATTTGTGCCATTATTTACACCTAGGGTTATACATAGGGGTATGGATATGCTATGGGAATATTCATAAAGTTATTAATTTATAAAGTTATATATCAGTCCATTCATCATATTAGATTATTATACATGACTTAATATTTCTCATACATTATAGATTTTTATTTCATATGTATATCGTGCTTTATTTTATTAGATGATGACATTGATCGATTATGAAAACTAAAATTTATTTCTTCATGCATGAAATGATTATTATAACATTGTGTGATCATTGATGTGTGCTATATTATGTTTTCTATGCTTTTTTTTTTTTTTCTCATGTCATGTCTTAGTTGTGTTAGAGGATCCTCTAGTCTAAGTCATGTCCATATCATGTCTATTTATGGTCAGAGTCATATCATGTCTTGTATGCTTATGTGTTTCATGATCATGATATTTTGTGTATGGTTACATATAATATATATGGAAAAAAATTTATTTTTATTATATGTTTGATATTGTTATTTATTTCACACGTACTTTTATTATGTATGATTCCATGATTGTTATCATGCATGTACTGCACTGCTTACTACTACATGCTTAATTGATATATCTACTAGAAATTGAGCCTTATATACCTATTATATTTTATTACAAGTTTAATATGTGATTGAGTAATAAAATATTTCTATTATGGCATATCTTATCATGTTTATATACATACTTTACATGATTATACCTTTTTATATAACACATGGTGTGCATAACTCTTTATTTTGAAATGAGAGATTCATAATATTCATCCCTCATATCAAATTTTTAGAATAAATTAGAATTATATTATATATTCAAACCATGATAGATAGATAGTTAAATTTTTTGGACATATCATGTGATTTAGATGGGATACATTAAACATATTGGTCAAATTATGTTTTTTAGATTGGTTAGATTGAGTAGATTGGGACATTTATGAGGAATTCTACAAGATTACAAGGAATATATGAATAATTATATGTAATTTATATATAGATGATAGAATTATATATCACTTTAAGGTATAAAATGATCATACCTAGGGTAAATATGTGGTTCATAGAAAACCTTTTCTATTTTTATATTAAGGATCAATGGTACTACATAAGAAATTGGGGTCTATAATCCATATATAGTGGTTAAAAATTTAATATAAACCTATATTTAGGGTTCCAAATTTGACATAAAAACATAATTTTTTGGTTCCATCTTTACATATAAAACCATTTTTGGAATTCCACTCGTAGATATAAATTTGATTTCAAGGTTACAAAAAATAATTATGATAATATTCACAGTAGTGCATTTGAGGTTTCTTCAAAAATCAACTTCCATTGATCCTCCTCCAATTGTGGTGGAGGCCTTAACACTCCTCAATTCATGGTTTTATTAGTTGCATATTATTGGGGAATAATAACCCATGGTATTATACACATAATTTCAATAATTAGGAACTTGGTTTTCATACCTTAAGGTATAATTTTTCATTATATTTTCATTTTCATGTGATTAAATGGTCTAGATTATTTCATAATATTTAAATTAAGAATAAATTCATTTATAAATTTCTTCAAAACTCAATTTCTATCACTCTTTCTCTAATTATGGTGGAGGCCTTAACACTCCTCAATTAATGGTTTTAGTAGTTGCATATTCTTGGGGAATAATCACCCATGGTACTATACAAATAATTTCAATAAGTGGGAACTTGGTTTGCATACCCTAAGGTGTACTTTTGCATTATATTTTAAATTTTATGTGATTAAATGATCAAGATTATTTCATGTTATTTATCTTGAGAATAAATTGATCTATAAATTTCTTATTGTATGTTTCACATGAATAAAATGATACATTTGGGGCATACATGTCAACACAAAGTGTAGTAAACACTACTATTTTCTTTATTTTATCTTTTTAAATTATAATTTTTTATACTTGATTGAAATGGGGTATCAATAGACACATAAATTTAGTATTACACACTTTGACAACTTAAAATTTAACACATTTTGACATACTTAGGAATTTTGTATATGTTTGACACTTTTTCACACTTTCACCTATTTGTCTACCCACCTATTGTCTTGGTCAACCTACTCATCAAATACACACATTTAGGATGAAAATAGTCTATAAATAAACATGATAGATTATAAAAGAGACTGTATTCATATCTCAAATCATTTATTTTCATTTCTAATTAGTATTGATAGTAATCAAAGAATTTCAATCTATTATATGTGTCCACCTCTATTGTTAGTGTCTGTGAACACTCAACATTTTTTTTTCAAATTGGGAAGTCTCCACTATGTTGGCATAAATGCATTTCATGGTTAGTGATATTAATAAATATCAAAGATTCATCTATAAACAAAAATAAATGTTAAGGTTATACTCAAACAACACTCATTTGTTAGATTTGAAATTACTTGACCACTACTTAATAAAATTCTTGGGAGTTCTATTGAGAAATTATCAAAAAGGCATAAAAATATAAAAAACACTCAAAAGAGAAACCTTGAGCCAAGTTTAAATACATGTGTAGGTCAAAGTTGCATGGTGCCAAGTGTTAAAAATAAAAAATTTCATTAAATTTAATATTGATATTTGTGTTGGATATAAACACATAGGTAGATAAATATGTGAAATTTGAGCCTTCTTAGAAGTATTAAAACAAAGGAAATGCTTAGTTACTCAAAAGGGAGCGATTGAGGTTGTCCAAGCTAGCACACGACCCTCTTTTTCTCATCTTGTGATTTAAAGTGAGATTATAATTTCAAACAAAAGATAAAGAAAATAGAGATTAACGCTCAAGACTTAAGGTGAGTACATGCACATGCAACATATATAGGTGCAAGTATGATAGTCCAGGGTTATAGAAAATAATTATGATGATATTAAAAGTAGTGAATTTAAGGTTTATTTAGAACTCAACTTCTATCACTCCTCCAATTATGGTGGAGGCCTTAACCCTCCTCAACTCATGGTTTTAGCTATTGCATTTTCTTGGGTAATAATCACCCATGGTACCATAAAAATAACTTCAACAAGTGGGATCTTGATTTGCATACCCTAAGGCATATTTCTTCATTATATTTTCAATTTCATGTGATTCAATGATCTAGATTATTTCATAATTTTTTATCTTAAGAATAAATAGATCTATAAATTTCTTCTTGTATGTTTCATGTGAATAAAATGAGACATTTTGGGCATATGTGTCAACACAAAGTGTAGTAATTAATACTACTATATTTATTATTTTAGCATTTTAAATTATAATTTTCAATACTTGATTAAAACGAGGTATCAATAGACACATAAATTTGGTATTTCACACTTTAAAAACATAAAATTTAGCACATTTTGACATACTTAGAAATTTTGTAAATGTTTGACATTTTTCACTT
This sequence comes from Torreya grandis, assembly GCA_037957365.1. Lineage (NCBI taxonomy): Eukaryota > Viridiplantae > Streptophyta > Pinopsida > Cupressales > Taxaceae > Torreya > Torreya grandis. The sequence goes on along the minus strand of JARHVA010001141.1, from coordinate 560,804 downwards.
TTTCCCCTATTTGTCTACCCACCTATTATCTTAATAAACCCTACTCATCAAATACACATATTTAAGATGAACCTAGTCTATAAATAAACATGCTAGAATATAAAAGAGACTATATCCATATCTCAAATCATTTATTTTCATTCCTAATATAGTAACAATAATAATTAGAAAATTATGGTATGTCATAAGTGTCTACCTTTGATGTTAGTGTTTGGGAACACCCAACATTTTTTTTTCAAATTGGGAAGTCTCCACTAGGTTAGCATAGACACATTTCATGGTTAGTGATATTAATAAATATAAAATATAAATCTATAAACACAAATAAATCTTAAGTTTATACTCAAACAACACTCATTTGGTAAATTTAAAATTACTTAACCAATACTTAATAAAATCCATTGGCATTCTATTGACAAATTCTTAGAAAGGCATATAAATATAAAAGCCACTCAAAGGAGTAACCGTAGAGCCAAGTTTGAATACACATGTAGGTAAAATTTGTATTATGTCAAGTGTTTGAAGTAAAAAAATACAATAAATTTGAGGTTGATCATGATGTTTCCTATAGACACATAAGAAGGATAAATATGTGCAATTTGAGCCCTCTTATAAGTATTGAAACAAAGGAAATGCTTAGTCACTCAATGGGGAGTGGTTGGGGTTTTCCAAGCTATCACACTACCCCATTTTTCAAGTCTCATATTGTCTTTGAAAGTGAAATTACAATTTCAAAGAAAGGATAAGGAAAATAGGGATCAATGCTCAAGACGTAAGGTGATTACATGCACATGAAACATCTAATGTGCAAGTATAATAGTATTGGGCATCATAGAATATACATTCTATAGGGAAATTTATGGCATAGGTAGGATACTATTAGTTCCTTCAATGGTCACATTGTTATTGATGGCATATGAGTAAGTTTTTGGATACAATTTTTATAATCTTAGAAATGACAAAACATACATAAGAAATTCATAGAGTCAATGACAACTATTATGAGAAACATAATATCAAAAAATATAAGTACATCTCCTCTATTTTAATTTTTAAATTTCAAATATTCTAAGTGCAATATCAATATATTCCTATTCCAATTTAGATTAGGATTTATTTCTATATTTTTCACAATCAAAATTACCCCTTATTTTACATTAAATTAGCCCTAGGTTTACATTATTTAGATCACATTAATCCAAAATAAGTAAAATAAAGTGATGATGAAATTCTATGAAATATAAAATATTCATTTGGTAAAAGAAGGTGATGAGATGCCAAGATTTAAAAAACTTGTTTCAAGGGCGTAAAATATTGAAGTATCTAGATAGGGTATAGAATCATTATAAATACCAAAATAAATACCCCTATAACACATGAAATAATATAAATATATTAAATACTTAAATAAACATACATAGATTTACCATAGGTAGTATGAATACCTCTTTATATTAAAAATCTCTGGCCTAAATTTCCAATATAACAATAACTATCTTCCATAGTGAATGCTTTAACCACTAGCTCTCTATGCTCTTATACAGATAAAAAATAGAATATGGATAGGATTTGGAGAGTAGTTAAGTTGTAGAAAAATATTATTAAATATAATTCATTACTATTTGTTGGTTGAATTTTTTGTTGATCAACATACTGATAAATAAAATAGGTCTGATCAGCCAAAGTAGGAAGATTAGTCATCCAAATGTGTAGGTTTACCACATTAGAAGGGGACTAATCTCTCCTCTCATCAAGGGGAGGTTCCCTATAGATAGGATATATATACATATATATATATATATATATATATATATATATATATATATATATATATATATAAATAGAAAATAATACTCAGGGGTAGGACAAACCATCTATCTCTCTTTTTTTAGAGATGATGCATGTGGATCAAAGGAAAAACTCAAGGGAAATGATAGATAAGACTCCTCTTCTTTCAAAATTACTATTTATCAAACCACAAGAATACTCTTGGTAGTAACAGCAAAATGTAATAAAGGATGAAATAACCAACAAATCGAGATGCAACACAAAGTCTCCACCTGAATTGCTCAAGAGTAAGATACGAAGGACAATGAGGGCACAAAGTCATCCCAAAGTCCTTTACAAAGAATGAAAAGAAAACACACTAAAGGCAATTATGGGGGCACAAAGTCTCTCCACACTTGACTCTTTAGGACACCTTCCTGACTGCTGTCACTAATTTTGCTTGTTGAATTAAAGGAACAAAAAATATATTGAAGAAAAAGACATAAGAACAGTTTCCTCAACAACAAAGATATTACAACACAAAGTCTGAAAAGTCACTTGATTTCTTATTCCAGTAACAAAATATGATCAGATATTTGAGCTCAAAGTCTCAGTAATGCCTTACAATTTGGGCAGAGTTTCATTCTAATTGTAAAAAAAAACTTGTTTACAATAGAAGAGAGTTCCTTATATAGCCTCTTCAAGAAGGACTCAAAAACAATAATACATCATGTTGCATTGGAATCTGTTAAGAATATAGGCTTGAACTTAGGGGTGTTTTACCCATTTGATTTTATCAATGCAGGGAAACAAGTCACGCTTATTGAAAGTTTACAAATTTCAATGTCCACTTAGTGATCTGATCTTATCTTCATCATTCCTCCTTTTTTGGTTAATTGAATCAGGTCTTGGATTCAATTTGCTATTTTGTTCCTTCCTCACTTTCTATTGGTCTTGTCCTTGAAATCTGTGAATGTATTTTGGTCTGTATGTTCAAAGGATCAACGGCTAGTTCACTGTGTTGAATTTGACATTTTTGGGTGTGTCATTCCTTTATCCTCTTTCGGCTTTTTTATTTGGCACTTTTTCAGATTGAACTTGCCCTTTTAGGCCTTAAAAAATGACCCATTTTGAGTCAAGAAGAGCCCCCCACAAGGGTATCTACCCTTCAAGTAGTCTTTGAATGGTCTTTGAGATTCTTTGGGTGTCCCTTCAGCTTCAGGAAGTGTCTTCAAATTGGCAGCTGAGAGTCCCCCGCAAGGGCACCTACCCTTCAGGGTCCTTCAAGAAGCTCTTTGAACTTTGGTGATGAACCAACTATTGAACCATTACATTGAACCATGGCTTTGAACCAAGGCTTTGAACCTCTTGTTGAACTTGCCTTTGAACCATGTGTTTGAACTAACTGTTGAATCAAGTTTTGATTCAACGGTTCAAACAAAGCCTTGAACTGATTGACAAATTGTTTGATTAAACCAAAGGATGAACCAAAGTGTTGAACCACTTGGTTGAACTGAGACATTGAACCATTCCTTTTATTGAACCTGGAACTCATTGAACTTGTAGAAATGAGCCTATTTGCAGAGTTCATAGAAACCAAGTCCATAGTTTTCTCTAACCTTGAAAGAGTCTGTAGATTTCAACCTATAGAAGCCCATTGAACTTGACCTGCTGAGTCTATATATTTTTGAGAAGCTTGAAAAATGAGGAATTTGAATGCCCAGGACAAATTTTGAAAAGGGAAGAGACAATTTTGGTCTGTAGGACCAAAATAGTGCAAATGTTGTCCCAAAAATGAGTGATATTTTTGGGGGACAATAACTGGCTCCAATTGGGGAACTTCTATCAATTGCAAAAAGAATTGAAATGAGTAGAATCCAAAATCTCTAGTGTCTTCATGTGTACCATTGGGTTATGGAGTCATGCTACCCAAAAATGAAAGGCATCAAAAATGGAAACAAACAAAACAAAATAGAATTAAAAAATGTACAAATATACATATATACAGATGATATGATCTGATACTTCAAGAATTGAAGTATTTCAGATATTGCTTTCTCCTAGTAGACCATGAAAATAGTGTGCCATCTTGGTAAACTAGCAGGAAAACATTTTGCCCCCAGAAATGGTGACGGGCAAATGGAGCTGTCCACAAGGAAACCAATTTTTTGTGTCTTCTTCTTGGCCTTTTCTTCTTCTTTTTCCAAGGCAAGATCTAGTCTTCAAACTGGAAACCATAACTCCTTGCTCTCTTCGTGAAGGATTCCTTTGCCTGATTTGATTTACAACAGCATGGTCCACCATAATAACTTGTTGTTCTACTGGTCCAGTCTAGCACATGATTGGATTGTCCATATCAAACTCCTGAAAAACTATTAGATTAACATCTCCTTTGATGTGAAGGATTTTGACTTCTTCATCTTGAGCAATCTTCAATTTAAGCAACAGAGATTCACATCCAGCTGTGTTGTTGGTGTTGCTGACTTGCAAATTGCATGAAGGAAGAATATCTCCTTAAGGAGATATCAACATAGTTCCAACTTCATCACTGGTGGAAGAATGGATGTCATCATCAAAAGCTAATCTCCTATTAGATTTCTCTTCATTAGAGATGGAAGATCCTTCCTTGTTTATACTGCATCCTACCAATTCTCTTGAAGTCTTGTTTGGATCAATTCCTAGATTGTCAGCTATAGGACTTTCATCTATAGAAACATGAACATCCTCTATGGTAAATAAATAATTAACCTTGCCTGAAGACTCAAAAATAATTTGTGCTACAGGGGCTGATGTTTGGGTGACCACGTATTTTGTCTTAGACAGGTCTGCATCTAGTTCTCCATCAATGTCCAATTGCTCAGGATTGACTTGCAGGGATTCAAACTCAGTCATTTGAATTTTGGATTCCTTGACATGATCAATCATGTAAAATGACTAGAATGGATTTGGAAGAGAGGATGGGAGTTCATCCTTTTGATTTTTAGGAGGGGGAGGATTGGTTTGTGAAGCTGAAGTAGAAGGTATAAAGATGTTCAATGTACTTACTTCTTTGGTAATCACTAGGTCTTTTGATTGAAAAGGAAGAGGGGTTCTCTACTCAATAATTGAAATTGTCGGTTGGGGTCGCTCCTTTGTCTTCTCTTTGTCATCCTAATTTTTAGGACAACACTATTAATATCATAATTCAATCAAGTTCATAACTTGATTGATACTCTTCCTTAATAATAGTTTATGGATAATTATGCACTAATTAGTGATTAGACATGAAATATATGGCAATGAATATTAAAAATGTGTTTTAAAACCATACAATAGTGTATGATTAATTAAATTCACTATTATAATATATGAGTCAATGAATCTCAACTTGAAGTAGGAGGAATAATGAATATTGGTGCTAGTCTCTAGGCCTTGATCCTCAATAATCATATTTTCTCTTCTTGATTGATCTCCTCGATTCCCATAAAATGGTTTAGGATGAATTATATATATGGTTATTTAATACACTTTATGCATGTATTAAAACTTTATAAATAATGAGTAAATTAAAGGCGCATGCTTAGTTTAAATGGGCAAAAGGACCCACAAAATTAAATGGGGTAGATTAACATAGGGCCTGAATTTGCCATGGCATGAATATAGGTTCATATATTGATAAGGAGTATGATATTAGATAATATTTATTCCAATGATGATAATGGATATATTAATATAAGTATTGGATGCTATTTTAAGTCTTAAGTACTAAATGGAGACTAGTGAGACTGAGAAGTCTTAGAAATACCAAAATATACACAAGATGGAAAAATATGATAATTTGGAAATAAGACACTATGTAAAATGTTTTTTTTTATCATATTTAGGTGTTTACATGATTCCCATAATTCGATGTGGGTATTTAAGAGTCAATGAATTCATGCATGCATCAAAATATAACTATGAATAATTTTAAATGTGTACCTTCACTTATTGAAGAAAGAGTGGAGGGTTTTGTAATAATCAAGCTAAGCATCCATTTAAATGGGTTTTTAATGTACCTAAAACAATTTCCAATTTATAAAGGTAGTCGATGTTAATAATAAATATTATAGTTTAATAATTTCAAAGTTTGAAGTTAAAGAGAGAGCATATGAATGAATATTCTTGATCAATATTTTCTATAAATGTCACAAAAAATATTCAGTACTATATTGTTGATAGGTGCTAAAATATATCCAACACTTCTCTACAAGTCACTAGGGCCTAATCCACTTCTTGATCAAGGAAGTACATTTGTTCAATCAATTTCACTCAATCATCATTTTTTTTGAAAAATGCCTTCATGTTCCTTCATTTTTGGATGAGGGATGAATACTTTTATTTTAATCAATTAACTCAAAAGAGAGAGTAAGTGCCTCATTTTTCAATAAAATAATATAACCAAAGCATTAATATCCTAAAACATATGTAATGAAATTGAATTTTTTGATAATATTATTTATTTATTTTGAAATCCCATAATTAGTTACAACAATTTGACATCTATTAATACCCCATAGTATCATGTATAAGTGTCACAAAACATAAGAATTAAAGTATCATTCCAATAAAATGAAAAAGGGTGAAAAGCTCTAGAAGGCTATTTTAGTAATATGGTAAAAAATAGTATTCCTCAAATGTGATAGAATATGCCCTTAGTTGGGATAAATATAGTAATGAGAAAAAATAACACGCCCTATTGACGAATAGTATAAACCATGAAAATATAGGTATTGAATACAAATGATATTTTTCATTTTATCATTTATTGATGTTTTCTCTTGCAACAACTTGTTGATGTACCAATATCCATGAGTGAATGATTTAAAGGGTGCATCGAGAATGGGGTGGAAAAGGCTTGTGGTGATTTGTAAGAGATGTTTCTATTACATCCTGATTACATAATTAATACTATTAGTTTAACCTCATCTAAGTGTATTTCCATAACTCTCACGTGTATGTCTTATCCATATTTGATAGCTTCCTTACATCCTATAATATCAACATGGATGGTACCATCTATTTTTTACCTTTATATTTCTTGTACTGTATCAACCAATCCAATATTTTTATGAGATTTTATCATGAAATTTATATTGTATTATACTTATTGACACCATTCTATGTCAATTGACATCCAACTGTATCGATGGTGTTGATACTATTGGCATATATTTTAGGATTGGTTTTAGGTATTAGAGTTATATATATGGGCTAAATTGCATTCATATTATATCATATAACATTCATTAACTTTACCTTCACTTGAATTTATACCCTAAGTACCATTTGCGAGATTTAGTAGCTTAGAATGTTATCTTGAAGAGTTTTGTCTTATGGTGTTTATTTAATCTATTTTAAATTGAATTAATCTAAATTAATAGAATTAAAATATCAAAATTTAAATGTAGGAATCTATAAATTTTATATTACAATATAGTATGCTAGAAAATTTTATATAATTTGAAATTATCTAAAAAATAATTAAAAACCTAATGATATGTAGTCCTCCCTAAAACAAATTTTATGTTGACTATGACTAAAAACTACTTGAAAGGACCTATATACTAGTGTCACAATCAAATACAAGAATTAAATATGTGATTGGAAAATTCCACAAAATGAGGATAGGGGCACAATATAGCCTTGTCTACTAACTGCATCCATGTCTAAGTTGACTATGCACCTAATATTTTGATATGGGTCTAGGTGAATACATGCAAGGGTTGAATGATAAATTTTGTGATATGTGATACCATATGGGAGATTTGAAAAACACAAAACCTAGATCTTACATAATAAACATAAAATAGATAAAATGTCAAAAGGGGGAATAGGGTTAGGTTAATAACTAAACTATCCTTAGAAAACCTTATGTAATCTGTGTGCTACCTACATATCCCAAATTAGCCTAATGCAAATGTAGTTCTACCTCCAAAGATGAGTGTGTGATATTTGGTTATGAAAATATATTAATGTACCTATAATATTGATTAAAATGCTTGATAATTTATGCCCTTGACCTATAATAAATTTAACTTAGACATGCCCTATGTCTGTTATAATGCAACCAAATTTAAAATCGATAAATAGTGTTCTTTTGCTCAATGTTAGTAGAATTTATAAGTGATTTATATATGTGTTTGGAGAAGCCTTGGTGTGATTATGTATGGGAATATTTATAATATTTTTTCTTATTTAATTTATAAAAATATATGGGAGAGCCATTATGAAACATCTTGATTTGAGAAAATAAATGTTAGAGCACAAGGGACAAGGCCGTAGTGTATCCCTATCTGACCTAATGTAGGATTATCCCAAAAGGATAGAGACTACTAAAAAAGTGAACATGTAGGTTGAATAGGGATGAATAGGCTTGAAGTAGGGATGTTTTTATGATATTTTTTATGTTTTAAAGACAATAAAGTCTCTCTTATATATTGTGAGTTATTGAAATGGCAAATGGACCAATAAGGTTAGGATATTAAGATTAAACATTATAAAATACTTAATTATTAATACTATGTGTTTATAGTGTCACTGTAGCTTAATAGGAAGAGTCATTAAGAGTTCCTAACTAAGGATATCTAGGTCTTCATCCAACCATTTGAGGTATTATACCTACAACATTTCTTGTAGACCTCCACTTGAGCAAAGGGGAGATTGAATCATCAACACGTCAACCCCAAGGTAAGTATTTATATACCTACACTCTTTCCTTTATTTACTTAGAAGATTGAAGATTTCTTATTGTTTTGTGTATAAATGCATGTGTATATCTATTTAGGATTTATTTACACTAAATAAGATAGTGTAGCCATATGATTGGTTGGATTTCCCATAAATTATTTTAGGTTGCATATACCCCCATTTGGTTGACCATTTCATATTATCCATTTACAACCATTTTAACACATCCTTTAGTTTAGTCTTCACCCCTTTAACAACCATTTAATTCACTTACATATTTACACTCATAACTTGAAACCATTTAAATTTTTTGAGGTTTAATGAAAGATACATCCTTATGTCATAGGATTAGGCCTTGTAACCCTTCCCTATTGGAATTTTAATTGTAGGTTTCCCTCTACTATATCTAAAATAATTCATCAGTCCTTACCCAATCATCCAAGTATTTTAGGCTCTATTTGAGTGAAATTATATGTGTCCTAGTCTATTGAGATAAAGATGATAGTTGTAAGTCATCTTAGACCATGCATATATTTTGGTGAATCTAAAATGAAACTTATTCCTCATTTGGTTGGATCCATTTCATGTTTGTATTTCTAGTTTCTTATCAAAATCTTCTTAACCATCACCCTAACTCCATCATCTAACCCGATATAATTTTATAACTATCTATGAATGGTATCATCTAGTGTAGTAATGATCTTTATTCATATAGACTATATAGGCCAACCTGATATATGTTTATGTGTGTTTAAAATTGTATTGATTAGACTGATATAGTTTTGTGTGTTCAATTTTAGTTTTATCATTTTATAATTTATCAACTAGGCCAATATATTTCTATTTACCTATTAAAATTAACTAATTAATTTAAATTTAGATTTTAATATTTATTATAATTAGTTTTTACCTATAAATGATGTTATTTTAATTATAAAAATAAACAGGAGTTGTCATTATGGACCAATCAAGTTTTAGTTTTACCTACATTGTGTTCTGAGGGATACTACCTCAATACTCAAGCCATTAGACATCACTATAAATGGAATTTATTTTTGATGTACCTTATAGTATATTAGGAACACCTAGGAATTCCATATTTTCAGCCTTATAAATCCAACCGTTTATTTTATTTACTAGTGCACCAGTAAGTAGTTATTCTTAGGAAGTTATTCTCAATGTACTTTAGAGTGAGATAGTATAGCTACATGCCTAGTGGAATCCTTTGTAGTGTGTTCATTATTTTACAATAAGTATTAGATATCTAAGAGCCTAATAATTAATTAAATATTTTTTATTTTTTATTCCTATCTTGATTTTCGTACGTAGTTAGGTAAATTTTCAACTTGCTTGTCTTATAGACTATATTGCCCAACATGATACCCTTATGTGCTATGTTTATGAACTACATCAGCTAGTTTTATATAGTTATACATGTCTCCATAACTACACTATTAATATTGATATAATCTAATTCTACCATCCTTATACCAAATGTATTGGCTAATTTGATATATTTATTTTTATTCATCATACTATATTGGCTAAGATTTTCCTCATTTTAGTACCAAACTACATTGGCCAGGTTGATATAGTATGTTTCTTATGTAATTAATTGCACTGGACAGTAAAATTTAATTAATATTTTATCTTCCACTATGAAGTATAGTTTTGATTAATCCAAAGATGATATTTGACATGACCTCATGGAACTAACTGATTCCTATAAAATCTATAAAAATCACATGCCTTACAACTTTTCCATGATTGAAGACCAAAATATAATAATTTTTCATGTGGATTTAACAAGATATAAAATTTATAAGCCACTTAAAAATCATAATACCCCTAGATGGGTTCATTTACCCAATATCGTGAGGTGGAGGATGAATGTGATCTCAAGTATACCAATAAAATGATCGTATTTATTCATGAGCACCTCAAACACAAGGGAAATAAACCTATGGTGATTTATAACCTCTTGATGTCACCCCATATTTAAATACCTCCTTCCCTTTCTCCTATTTTTTATACCAAACTTGGGGCAAGTCAATACATGACTTCCTCAATCCCTTTCCACTCCACCATCAATAGTATTTCTATTAACATGTCAAGCCCTTTATTTAGTAGGTCTACCCAAAGTAGATACATATAAAATAAAATTAATACCACATCTATCACATACCAACAAGTTAATAAATCTTATATCTCTAATCAAAATTTTCTCAATCCTCAAAAATCAAGTTACAGGCCATGAGCCAAATGGATAACATTTAAGCCAATAATACTACCTAGATGATATAGATATAAAATCAGATTTTATAAATAAAAAATCACTCTCAAAAAGTTAGTGGGGAGTGAAAAATTCAATTTACCCCACACCCACCCTTATATATTCTCAAGATAATCTCATTCTACAAAATCCACTTCACAATAAAGTTATTAATCACCTTTAAAATGAACCTTGGCCCTTCAAATTGTAAACATAGACATAAGTGTAATCACTCCTTAAATCACATATAATGGATTACCTTATCTTGCTTTCCATTTTAAATCCTTTATAAAACTCTATAAATATTTAATTAATCTTATCACCTTTATGGCTACCATGTTGCTAGTCCAAACCTTCTCCAATGATGCTCTATATTGGTACAACCAACTCATGTCCAAGTCTATATATAGTTTATAGGAATTATTTAACATATTAGTTTAGGAATTTGAAACGAATGATATAACTAAAAATATTTTATACCACTTCATTAATTTCAATCAAGTAGATATCGAGACTACCCAATATTTTATCAAGCATTGGAAAGCCTTAGCTAACAAAGACGAGCATAACATGTCTAAAATACAACCTTTTCCATTTTTTACCAATGCCCTTAATATTAAACTTTAATATAAATTTAAGACTCTCTCTTAAAAATAATTTTAAGAATCCCTTGATCAAGTTAAATACCAAGGCTTTTTCATAAGATAATTTGAGTCTCCCCAACCTAAGTCTAGAAGTCATTTGTTTATGAAGTCTAGAAATAAATTTTTTGTTGATGATTATTTCATAGACACATACATTTACACAAGAACTATAAATGATATTATACCCAAAATATCCAACAAAGTGACACTTTACCAACCAATTAACGGAAGTCCCTTCCAGGCTCCTTTTTCACAATTCAACCACTATGAAATTCACTAGCCTCTTTCCCTAGCTAAGATTAGTAAATGTCTTTTTAAACCCTCACATAAATATTTTGATACCTCTTTACCTAGTGTTCATTGGTATGATACCCATATGAAAACTAGTTCCATGTAAATCATGGACACTCCCATGATACCACAAACAACTTAAGCACCTTTATTTAAAATTACTACTTGGTTTAAACTTTTATTATAAAGCTATGATTGAAGAATGAAAACAAGATTATGAAAGGTAGACAAAACTCATGACTCTGATGTCAAGCACGATACACTTCACCAAAAAAATTCTCATATTATTATATACTCTATTCTATTTCCTAATCATAATCAAAACCAAAAACCAAACAATTAAATCAACCTCCAATTGCCAATGTTTTTGAAACCATGATTAATAGAAACTCTTCTAATGATGCAAAAAGTTTGGTGAGCATGAAAAAAATGAATCACATAGTGTCTTATATTTATCCTTATCCTAGTTAGACTCATGTTACTTATCCTACTTATAAAAAAATTTAGGATAACCTTTCACACCATTTTCTGGACATCAAACCTGAGTAAATTATAACCTTTGTAATTCCAGATAGCCCATTTACACTAACCAACGCAATAAAATTTTCATTATTCACAATTTTACAATCTAACATGGTGTATTTCCATATATTGCCAACTTCATTGACCAACTCTATGTAAACTATTCTAACCTTAACCTCTGTTCCAATTGTACCAACTAACCATGTACAATCTATAGTTTACAAACCAAGATAAACTATATTGGCTGACCCAGTAAATTATGTTCCCTTAACCATTCATATTTATATTATACTATCTAGGTTGGTATAGTTTATTTCAACCCTTAATTTTAATGTTACTTCATTAGCTAGGTTGATGTAATATGATTCTAAAATTAATGTGCAATCAAATACATTGGCAAAGATGATACTATTGGCTCAACTTGACCCAACAATATTGGCAGGGCCAATAACACACAATTATTTCCTAATTATATTTAGTATATATACACTCTTATAGTATATTTTCTTCAAAATTACTTACATTTTTTATATTCCTATCCAAATCATCTTGGATTTGATGAATGAGATGCCATAAAGAACTCTCTATGTTCCCCTCTAGAATTTCATTTTTTGAGTTCATGAGGACTTTTACACTTCATAAACTAATTTATGCATCTCTTATTTTACATGAAAATTCCTTGACCACTACCTATGAGGTAAGAATATACCTTTCCTAGGTCCAAAGATAGTATTTTACAACAATGTGAAGAAATGTCCATCCATGAATGAATCTTTTTCACCAAAATTTCCATGATCTGTGATAAAATTATAATTCATTAAAATTATCCTCCTTTTTTAATTAAATTACAAACTAGGAAAATTCATGTTGAATGAGCATTGATTGATTAAGGTTATGGAACCTATATTCTTTCCTTAAAATTCATCAAAATACTAGGATATTCCAAGTGTAATATTAAATGTGCCTAACACATGTACAAGGGCTATGACAAAATAAATATGCCTCCCCTCAGATGTATTTGGCTTCCTATCATAGTCCAACCTATCATGGTTAAATTTAAGGTTATGATCTTCAACTTTCCATTATCGGATAACATCTTGATTAGTCATCCTAGACTCCTCACATGAGGGTAGTGACCTCTTTTGCATGGTAGTGTATTGAAATTCATCACAACAATGTTATATACAAAATTCAAGGTGACACTAATACTTGAAATTTTTAAAAATTCCAAGCACATGTTGTCTTTAGAATATTTTCCCTTGAACCCTTACATAACATTCCTTTTTGAGAATATTAATGCTTTAACTATCCCATCAATTCTAATTGAGCCTATAGTGGTCATCCCAAGTTTGTGGATAATATCCCACCAAACCTATTAGATTCTAATGATGATGAGATTTATGATATCAACCTTAAGATAAAAACATTATACCTCCCCTATAATATCATTACTTAGTTGCCTATAATTTTGTGAACTTTTTCTCAAAATAATCTAACTAACAAGTTTCTTACTTTTATGCATATCCCTGAGAAGCCTGCTTCCCACTTCTCCTCTTATGATAAATTAGTTGAATCTCTTAATATAAATATTAATAATATTTATTTTAATGATGGATATAATCTCAATGATCCATACTAGATATCTATGCCAAATCTAATAATTTATAAGTCATATGTTATTTTCATTATCTTCAATGCTCCTACAAACAATTTGCATATTATTAAAATATTAGATTAATTGAAATAATTTTACCTCCTTATAATTTACCTAACATTAATCTTCCTTTGATTTATTTAGATAGGTTCAAGATGGAGCACATTATATTCTACCATGCATACCTCTCTTGTTACTTTTGAGGCTATATGGAGCATGTTTCAGGATAAATCCATGACTGGACCATACAAAGTCATCAAGTTTTATTATCCTTCCAACTTGGTTCCTCTTGATATGTTGACCACATTGATATGACTTACATCGAGGTTGACTCATAAATAAGTAGAAAAACCTTTTTGTCTATGGTCACTCTCATAAGATATTTGAAGTAAAACCAAGTTCCTAAGTCTACCATTATTTGCTTTGACAATGATGACTTTTTTTACTAAGTGCCAAATAGACCCAAATATGACTCTTCACCTAGGCTATATATAGTACCATACCCACCCACTAAATAATATTAACCATAATGTGAGTTTTATGAGGTACCTAGTCATATAGCTAAAGAGACTATAACCTATCATATATTTTTTATCATAACAGAATTCAAAAGGCTTAGTTCCCACCTTAGATAGTCACCTTCCATGGTATGTTATTCCTATGCATGTTTGTTTCTTACACATAATGAACATATACTCTTTGACCCATTTCCAATCTATTTATCAATACTTATATAAAATTATTCCAAAATAAACTCAACTTCCCAGTCTTATGAACATACTACCATTAAAGAAAACATCAAATTATATCCTTAAACATATGGATTTTTAGTCTTTATCACTATTATAGTACACATCATATAATCTGGTGTAAATCCTTCCAATAATTTTTTTGAGAAATTATGATCCCCCCACCTTAAAATTGACATCACTAACATGGTTTACCTATGATAGAAGAACAACCTTCCCTATGACCATATCCACCTATTAAATCAGAGGATGTAAGGTTCCTCACATTGATTTTTCCAACTATGAAGCCCCATAAACTTCTTATAACATGCCGAATTTTTTAATAGAGCTTGTATGCCAGATAATCCTAACACAAATATAAGAGAGAATATAAGAGACTATGATTAGGGCTAGACATTAGTAAAAATAAGATCTATCAAATGTTATAAATTGTGTATGCCATATAAAATAGTTATGAGAAATAATTGAGTCATATCCTATTTTCACATTGTCATACACATGGATTTCATATTATTATTATTATTTATTATATAGGGTTAATAAATGGGTTAAGGGTTCCATGCCAAGTAAAAAAGAGAGCCTAAAAGATAGATAATTAATAAAATAATACAAAAACCAAAACAAAGTACTAAAACTCAAAAACTAGTAATGACCATGAACCATGATCAAACTATCACCAAAAAACCTACCAAAATATAGCAATAAACTAGATACTAAGGAATTATTGATTTGAGTTCTTAGACTCCAAGTAGAGCACTAGTTTTTTGGTCCTAGTATTTTTATTATGCTTCTCCCTTCCTCTAGTGTAGTTTCCATTACCTTTTAGGCGTTCTGTGGCTTCCCTCTTCCTCTTAAGCCCTATGAATCTAGTTTCTACCTTTTTGTAGCCTATATCCCTCATTTATTATTTTCATCCTTTGATTTGGCTATTCCTTCTACCATGTGGGGGCTAACCCACATTATCTTCTTCCTCCTTATGGTTATCACCCTTCCCCATAGAAAAATGCTTGATGACAGCAAAACCTTCATCTTGTCAAATTTGTCAAAAATTTCTGATCTCAAAAGCCTATATATAGCCACCTTGATCTATAAATTTTACATGGATTATTCTATTTCATCAATTAGATTAACATTAAAATAAAAATGACCCTTGATAACAATAGGTTTAACATATACATGAACACTCTTTTGGCTATCTCTAGGATGGAATTCCTTTAAGATGTTTTCTTCACTAAACCCTTCATTCTTCCCCTATTTGGGTTTCAAAAAATCCTCACTAGCCTTATCAAAATCTTCCTGATCACTATGAATATGTATGCCCTCTGAGACTACTTTTCTCTAAATAGGTTCCCCCCTTTTGATAATTAACAAAATGAGACCCTGATGTATTACATCTACCAAAGGGTTACTCTTAAAATTCGTAACAAATATTTTAAGGGACTTCATTAGGAAGAAGGGAATGCTAATGGTATGGCCTCTAAAGTGATTAAGAAAGATGAATTGATGGGAAAAAAAATAGTATGTTTTCCCTTGAGGGTTATGTATTTCATGACCTATAAGCAGACATTCGACCATTTTATTGATAGGTCAAACTGAAGAAACCCTTTCTATTTTAAAGACTTAGGTTTTTTTTATTTTTAGAGCTATATAAAATGCTAAAAAGTTCCTCTTTCCTTATTGTCTAAATAAAAGTTGTAACACCATTATAGTCCATACCTATGATTTCTATAATTATTTCTTCTATTACTATGATTTTTAAACCATGTATTCTAACTTCCCTCTCCATCCATCCTCTTGAAAAGTCATGAGAAAATTCCATGTCATGGCTAACTATCCTTTCCATGAAGTTTTCAAAGCCTCCATTCACCATTTTTCTCCATATATAGGGATCTTCTTTAACATCTACATAGGAAAAGGGTTTGACTCTATCAAGATCACTACTAATGTTGATATTTTTATCTTCTCTATGATTTTTATGAGTAGAACAACTAGTTGTCAATTCTAAAAAGCCCTTTATTATCCTTCCCCTTATAATAATATCAATTAAAATCAAGTTTGTCTGCTCGTGTATGGCCTTGAAGTGTGATCATATCATAATTTTGATACATGTGCTAATGATACTACTCCTATGTTGATTGTATTTATCAATGATGATAATCATGAAGCCGCACATTATAATGGGATTTATTATAATGAATTTTAGGCATGACATCATTGGGGAAGTCCACGTCACCTTGTCAATAGATGAGAGATCCATGTGTGACCCCCAAGTTTGCCATCTTGTCATTACTCTTATTTTCTTCCCTATAGACATGGTCTATATTCAAACCTTTGAATGATGTTAGAAGATATTTTGCATCCTCCATTATGTTGGAAATTATCCAAGAAGAATGTGAGGTGCCCTTTAGATAGTTAATAATATTTAGCAAATCTCCTTCCACCTATATGTTTTCCAATCCCATCTTAGCTACAAACTCAATCTCCCACCAAGCTATCATGGATTCTACTAAATGGTTAGTTTTAATCCCTAAATATCCTACATATACTACCAAGAGCTTAACATTAGAATCCCAAATAACTCCTCCCCCTGTGGGTCTACGATTCCCTTTCACTGTTTCATTAAAATTTATCTTGTACCATAGAACCAGAGGGTGAATCCACTTTATCTTCATTCTATCAATGCTTTGCTTTTGTGATTGAGTAGGAATAACTAAATCCAAAGAAATTAGTCTCTAATAAAATTGAAGATAAGGGGATTCACCAAAAGAAGAAGCAAAAGTTAACCAAGTCTCCTTGATATAAGCCATTATGCTCTTGAAAGTGGTAATGGGGTTGGGATTCAAGCTGTCAAAGATGGCTAAATTTTTGGATTTATAGATTCCCCATAAAATATTAGGGAGAAATAAGTTCCACCAAATTTTAAAAGGGGATAGTCTCAAGGTGCATCACATTTGTATATCAAATCCTATATGGATTTTTAAAAAACAAAAGAAGAATTAGACAAATTAAAAAAATATTGAAAAATGGAAGTGGCAAAGGGACAAATAAGGAAGATATGTTCAAGATATTCAACCTCCTTCTTGTAAAGAGCACACCTATTAGGAATTGAAAGTCCCCTTTTCATTAAGTTTTCCACCATTAGGATTTTATTTTGGGTATCCAACCAATAGAAAATATTAATTTTAGGGATCAAATTTTTATCCATAGGAAATTCCAATTTTCTTCCAAATCTTCTTGGTCCCATAAATATGGATAATCAAATTTAACTGAGAACAGATGGTTGGGATTGGCCATCCATATAATGTCATCATTTTTGGGAAAACTATTGATGTAAAATTCTAAATCTAGTTATTTAAGTCTTGTAAAAAAAGTGTTTCTTGTTGGTTCAAATCTTATTTATGAATGAACTTCCACATTTTACTTCCTTCAACCTCTTGCTAGTAATTGCACACTTTGTGACCTATTTCCTCCTTGAAATGACCAATTAGTCTCACTATAGCTTGAGAGGATCTAAGTAGGAATTGATTTATCCATAGATCATCCCAAAAATTGACTCTATTACCTCTACCTATTTTCCATTTTAGACATATCTTAAGAATATCCTTTCCTTTACTCAAATCTTTACAAAAAGTTGAAACATTGATAGGTCATTCAGTAAGAAAATAGAAACCCTTCCTAGAATTCAAATATTTGGATTTAATAATCCTCATCCATTGGTTATCTTCCTTTATCACCCTCCATCCTTATTTAACCAGTAGATTTTGATTCATATAACTCACCTTCCTAAGGCCCAAACCCCCTTTCCATTTAGGTAAACAAGTTATTTCCCAAGAGATAAGTGGAAATCTAAATCTATCTTCCATCCCCCTCCAAAGGAATTTCTTATACAATTGCTCTAGTTGGTCCACCACTTTGCCCAAAACATTAAATAAGGACATAAAATAAATTGATATACTCTATAGACAACATTTAAGTAATTGTAATTTTCTATCTTGGGAGATTAGATTCCCTTTCCATCCAACCAATTTCTTCTAAATCCTATCAATAAGTGGGTTTCAAAAATCTAATTTCATATTGCCTTTAAAAAAAGGGATGCCTAGATAGGAAGAAGAAAGATTATTTATTACACACCTAAGGATCCTAGATATCTTCCCCTACAAATTTTCCAGAGTATTGATGAAAAATAAAGAACTTTTAAGTAAATTAACACATTGAATAGACACTACCTCATAGATTTTAAGAATTTTCCTCAAACATTTTGCTTCTAACACTAAGGCTTTTCCTATTATTAGAGTGTCATACACAAATTATTGATGGGTTACTTGTATAGTGTTGGGGGCCACTTTAATTCCATTGATTATTCTAGAATAACTAGCAATTCCAATTATTATGCTCAAAGTTTTGCCCATCAAAATGAAAAAATATGGATATAATGGATCTCCTTGGTGGAGACCTCTACCCACAAGAAAAAAACCTTTAGGGACCCCATTAATAATGACTAAAAACATGGGGGAGGAGAAATAAGAAGTGATTAGATTCCTAACCACCTGATTAAACCTAAAATTTTATAGGACTTTATTAAGGAAAAGTCATGAAACCCTATAATAAGCTTTGTTCATGTTGAGTTTAAGGAACATTCCCTATTTGAAAGAGTTTGAAACTGAGTGTATAGTTTTGTGAGTAATTATAATACCATTTGATATCTATCTACTAAAAATAGATGCCCCTTATTGTTATCCTATCAACTTACTAAGAAGCATTTAGATTTTTGAAACCATACCTTTTGTGCATATCTTATAGAAAGTGGAATAAAGGTTGATAGGTCTAAAATCCTTAATTAATTCACTCCATGTTTCTTAGGAATTAAAACCAAAAAAGTATTGTTAAATTCTTGAAGCATTGTTCTAGATTTGAAGAATTTAGTGATTGCTAGACAAATTTCATTCTGTATGATGTCCCAAAAAACTTGGAAGAAAAAAGGAGGAATCCATTTAGGCACGAGGATTTATCTCCTTCCAAAGATAAAACTATGGATCTAATGTCTTCATTAGAGGGTAGAGAAATAATGGAAGTGTCATCTTCTTGGGATACAACCCCTTAAATAATATTTAGAACCTATCCTTCAAGTTGGAAATCTTGGGAGGGGACAAGGGCCAAAAGATTCATGTAGAAATTAACAATTTATAGTTAAATGTATTTTTATTCTTTATACATAACCCCATCTTCTCCCTTAACTTCTGAAATTAATTTTTATTGATGATTTCTTGAAGCTGAGATATGGAAGTACTTTGTGTTCCTATCAAGTTCCTTAAGACAATTTTTTTTATAGATTTTTGATGCCAGAATATTTCTTCCTTGGCTTCTAAATTGTGAATTAAAATTAGGAGTTCCCTTTCTTTAACTTGAGAGGAAAGAATGGAACTAAAAGTATTGATTTCCTCCTTAATTTTGCATAACTCTTCTTATATTTTAGTATTTTAGGTGAAAATATTCCCAAAACATTCCTTGTTCGAGATCTTAAGTTTATGTTTCACATGTTTAATTTTTATAGATAAGATGAACATAGCTGATTCTTGTACTGGAAACTTCCACCACTCAAATGATTCAAGCAAGGTTGAATTGATTGAACGCATTTTTTGAAATCTAAATGGAATGCTCTTGGGTTTAAACATCTTATCTTTGGTGAAAATTAGGGGGTTATGGTCAGAGCCAACCCTAGGAAGGGAGGAAAAATAACTACTAAATTATATATCCCATATCATTGATACCAAGAACCTATCCAAGTGAACTTGAATAAGGTTTTTGCCTAATCTCCTATTTTACCAAGTAAAGGGATTTCCTTTCAATTCCATATCAATGAGAACTACCTCTATAATAAAGTCACTAAAATACATCATATTGTCATTAAATGAGTATATTCCCCCTTTTTTCCATTAGGGATAAAGGATAATTAAAATTGCCTACCACCATCCGGTTCATGACTTTGAAACACTTTCTAATCTCAATCAGGTCTACCTAAAGTTTTTTTGTCATTTCTAGTGTTAGGTGCATAGATATTTGTAAGGACCCACTCCAATTTATTATGAATATCTTTAGAACATATAGTGATATGCCAGTTGGATTTTAACATAATCATCCCCTCCAAGACTAAGGGGTCCCATAAAATTATCATCCCATTAAAAGCACCTCTATAGCTACTACTACAACTTACAAATTTATCTCAAATATTATCTTTGTTCTTCAAAATTTTATCCTCAAACATCTTGGTTTCTTGGAGGATTAAAATATCAAGTTTGTGCTTAAAGACCATGTTTATTACCAATCTCTATTTCACAATATTATTCAAACCCCTTACATTCTGGGATATAATATTCATTTCTTGGTGCTCAGGAATTTCCTGAGGGCTATTTGGGTACCCTTTGAAACTTGTTTATCTATTTTAGATTTTATGGCATTCTAATTAGTTGGTCTACTAGTAGATTTTGTATCTTATCCTATGTTTTCTTTTTTATTTCCCTTTTTTAGTTGTACCTTCATCTATTGGTCCTCTTCCTTTTCCTTATTTTTCTCACTACTTTCATTCTTTCTTGATAAAGAACATTAACCAGGGATAGGTGAAAAGGACTTATGCATCCCCTCATTACTTACTGGAGTTAGCAACAAAATTTCAAGAAAAACTTCTTGTAGACTTAGATCCTCACTAGAGAATAAAAATTCAAAATATAAGAGTAAATTTAAATCTTTATGACTCTCTACATAGGGTTCCTTTTAAAACTAAGAAGAAAATGGAGCTGAAATGGGGGAATCAAAAGATGATTTAGCCAATATATCTATCAACGTGGGGAAGGCTAGTGGAACCTTCTCCATAATCAGATCAAAAGGGACATTCACATCATAATCAATAACAATGGAATGGATCAAATAAATAAAAATCTTGGTTGGGGTAGTCCATAAATGGATAAGAATATTTGGGGGAAGTGAGTCCTTAATAGAGGTTATAGTATAAAACCTCTCTCCTAGGCTAAGAGGAGAAAAATAAAGAAGGGGAACATGGTGGGGATGGGGAGAAGGGTTTGAAGAAGGAAGATTAGGAAGGGGAGCTTGGGTGGGATAATGGGAAGGGTTCAACGAAAGAGGTTTCTTCACCTAACAGGGAGTGGGGGATGGGAAGGCCTCTTAGAGAGAGGACATACTTTCAAGGATTGGTTCAAGACGTTACAAGTTTTATATATCTCTAAGTCTCTTTAAACATAATCCTTTGATTCCAAATCCTATATTTAGATCTAATCTTAATGGAATGAATCAGGGGTTTATTAGTAGGGATAAAGACACAAAATATAGTAGCTGGGAGTTTTTGTCTAGACATAGTTATAGTATTAATGGAAATAGGTTGACTAAGAGATCTAGAAATACCAAAAATAACCTCTAAGGACCAAAATTCCAAAGGTAATTTTGGAAAGATAACCCAAAAATGGATATCCTCCATTACCACACTATCAAGGTTAAAACCTGCTTTCCACTTATGGAGATAAACATTTGATTTACCCATAAACCATGGCCCCCCATAAGTATTATTTAGCATGGAAATGATGTCAATATATCCCTTAGGATGCCATTTAAAACTATCCCATTTTTAGAAGGAATCAATATTGTGTCTAAAATTGCTAAGTTTGGCCAAGAGAGAATTTGACAGTGAAGAGTCAACTTTCTCAATGAATAAATTAGGGACATCAAGGTATACATATTTTTTTATAGGTGGGTACCAATGGGTAGTCTTCAAGGATTTTGATTTTTAGCTACTTTCTAGACACCATATCTAACCATAAGATTGATTTCTTTCCATAATTCTAGTTAGATCCTTTGCCTGCAAAAGTGGTAGGTAGACCTATCCTAAAATAATCATGTGATCTAGTGCCTCTTTCAAAGTGGTAGGTGGACCTTGTCCTGAGACAAATGTGTGGTTAGCTTCCTCCTTTATGGGATTGCCACTGGTTTGCAACTCACCCTCTTCCCTCCCATCACTTGAATTTAAAATTTTGCCTCTAGACTTTCCTCCCATCACTCGTCAGTATTGATATATTATTATTAGTGTATATGATGGTTGTTTATATATCTTGATTATTTCATGTTCGTTTACATTTTTAGCACTTTAATTTTTTAACATAATTTTATAATCACTTTATATTCAACCTTCATTTCAATTTTGGATCTTAGGTATGACCTTTAGGTTATTTATATCACACTTCAATAGGTTACCTTAGTATCCTTGTGATTATTTGGCCCATTTCTACTTCCCCCCATTTTGGGAAGACTTTTTATATTAGTGTTTATGGTATATCACATGTAGGTTAGTACAACTTCCCTAAGTGACATGAATATCCCACTTTATAGATTTCCTCATCATTTATGAATCACCATTCTCCATCATGTGTTTAGTTATAAGTTTACTCCTCATTATATCACCATTGTCACATATATGTTTCTTTCACAATCCCCAATTTTTCCTTTTCCTTTCACTTTAGGCATGCATAGTTCAATTTCAAGATTAAACACTTTCATGTGGGGAAAGTATAGGAGTAGGAGTCTTTAGGCTCCATGGTATTTAGGTTCTCCTATCTAATGACCAAGTCTAAGTTATCTCATGTTAGCTATTTATGTCACCCATATTTAGAATATTTAAATCTTTATGGAAGAGTAATATAAAAATCCAAAATTATTAAAATCCAAATAAAATCAAAAGGAAAAATACAATCTTAAAATTTATATCAAATTAAATGACATGATCTTTGTTTAGAACATATCCTACTCTAGTCAAATATCAATCTCAATAGTTGGTCTCATGATATAGCTAAGTTTTGTTGGGGTGTAATAGGCTAGTAGACTATGGTAGGAGGTCCTATACCATTACATCATTATATATTCCTAAATTATATTGACAACTATATTCTCACAAAAGTACCCAATCTTCATAGTGGGTCACGACTTTATAAAGGGGCCTAAGGTGTGGGGAACATGTTGTGGGAAGGTAGGATCATTTTAATTTTCATGTAGATAACCTTCATGGGATGATATATATATTTCACTTGTTATCCCAAGTTTGTGATTATTAGGTGGAGTTTCCTAGGTCCTTTATGTCAATTAATTTGAAACTTTCCCAAATTTTTAGAGTTTTTCACCTCTACTAGGGATTTCTACATCACTTGTGTGGTCCCTTGCATGTTCACTTTCATCATTTTTCACTCAATATCCCCTTTATGGATATAAATTTTATTTGATCATGTATCCTCATGTATAACTTTAGATTTGCCTTATCACCATTATTTATAATGCCACTTGGATTTTCAATTTGTGAGTTGTACTACAAAACATTAGTGAATCAATAGGGCCTTCCTCACAAACTCTCATCACCCATCATATTATTTCACACCATCCTAGTTATCACACTCATGTATTTATATGGTTATTTTGTTTTACATCATGTTTTAGAACAAGCAAATATTTTGAGTTTTCATTCATTGGATTCTTTTGATTATGTTTCCATCACGTTTTTGTTTGATTTTTATGGATTTCACTTTGTTGATACACTTTTAGTACTCCTTATGTCACTAGGGAACAAGGGAAAAGTTAAAACTCAATTTAAAGTCTTGGAATGACTTGGGGATTGAATTCTTTATATAACTATTATTTGGAATAGCATAAATAGTATAAATATGATCACCACTTAAAAGTCTACAAGAAGACCATACTATAGGGACAATAAATGTTATGCAATGACATAGTTTCTAGATAATCCTTGTGAATTATCTTGATGTTTTCCAATTATTTCAAAAAATATAAATAAATAATGGATATATACAACATGATCTAAGCTAAGGTGGTTCATGGTTGGATCTAAGAGTGAGTACGGTAGGGTGGAAAGAAGTGCTTAAGATGAAAGAAAATACCAATTTTACTAATTTCTAAGGGAAAATATAGGAAATTGACATCTACCAAGTTTAGCGTAATGCTCAAAGATGAATAAATGTAGTTGAAGATTCTGAGGAAAGAAAATGCATATGTTTAACTATATACATTGCATAAATATAACTCATAGTAAATTACATAACACATCTAGTTGTTAATGAGAGAAAAGATAAGAAGTATACTACTAAATTAGTTAGCTTAACATTAAGCTCAAACTAACTGATGCATGTATAAAAGGTAATTTCCAAATTAATTTACAAAAAGGAAACAACTAAAAATATAAAATCTTGAGTAATAGTAACATAAAATCTAATAATTAAACACTACAGACAATCTCATGAATACTTTGGTTCTCTTGTATAGATTTTGTAAATAATTGTTTCTAATTTATAAAATGAGGGGATACCCCTATTTATAGGATCAAATGTTTAATATGAGTTGGATTGGGCCCACAAGTGGCACCCAAATATATCTAAGTGGCTTACACCACCACATTTTAATGGAATATTTTGCATTTGAAATTACAAAAAGATTACATAATATTCCTAAGGGGATGGAGGTTGTTGTTGTCCAGCTTGTTGTTATTACTATTGTTGTTTTTTCTTCCTCTCATTATCTTCTTAGGTCTATATTTTATCACATGATTCATAATATTTATCTATTTGGGAAAATATAGGATCATGGGCCTAAATAAATTAGGTATGTCCTGGATCAGCCTACTGTGCCTTATGAGTATGGGCCTGAGTACCTCTTATATCACCTCAAATTTTTGTAGCCTCTAATTATCAAATACAATAATATAAATCACCTCCATTTTTTTCTTAGCACTAGCCACATCCTACTATTAATGTGTGATAAAGACCTTTATTTTTCCCTAAACTCTTACTCTTCCATGAAGGAGACATCTGCCTTGGTTACTTTAGTAATCATGGCATCCTTCAACAAGTGGGCTATTTTGAACTCAATTTATCAAAGGATGTGTTTGCATCCTTGAGTTGATCAAACCATGTCTTTAAAATCCTCCTACTATTCATGAGGATGGTCTATGCACGTATTATGTCCTCAATAGGTAAAAATTTAAGATCAGGGAATTTGTTACTTCTTACCACTCTTGCCAAGTTTTCCAACATAGTGTCATAATAGACAAGAATTTGGTCAAGCTTCATGATCACCTTAGCTTTTCAGATCCCCTCTCCTTGTCTCTTCTTCATAACCTTTTAAAGGTTGAAAATTTTTATTACAACATTGATTATTGAATTCAAAGTATTGTCTAACACTATAGGCACCATTTACTCTTTCAACCTTTGTAACTATTATTGTATTCCATTCATTATATCAATAGTGGATTCCACTTGTGCTTATATTATGGACACTAAGTCCTCATCATACTCCTACACTTCTCTAGAGTCTGATTTTCTTTTCTTTATCAGAGTGAAGAATGGTTCTTCACTATCACATATCTTAGTCAATCTAGGCTATGGTTATTCCATTTATATTTGAATTACCCTCTTCATGGTGTTAGTCATGGGGTCAAACCTTATCCCAATTTGGGTTGGAGTTTGGCTCACCTAAGGCCTCCCCTATCTTATTATCTACATCATACTTCTTACCCAATTTGGGGTAGCTGAGGATGATGGATGAGTGAGGGGTGGTTATAGTGGGAGTGCCTAAGAGGAGGAAAAATCTAGGGTAGTATCATGGAGATACAAATTAGTTGGGTCCAATCGACCCAATGAATCAAATAACGATTTAGCTAGTCCCATGCCTATAATAAATGAGGTAAATGTTTGGGGCGTAATCATCTTGTCTATTGGGGTGAGATGAGATGGTCTCTACCAAGTGAATGATGGTGTAATGGGCCTTAATGGCTTGGTGGGAACAATAGAGCCAATGGTGAGGGATGCACTAGTGATAGCTTGAGAAGGAACGAATCATTCATTTTAGATATCACTAATGCTTTAAGAGTCTGATAGAGGTGGGATGTTAATAGTGGCATAGGAGATGAATTATGGAATGGTGCCTCCAAAGAAATCAATGGTGGGAGATGTGAACATGGGGGTTACATGGGTAGAAATAATAGGGGTAGTTATGAATGTGCTAATAAATGGGAAAGAATGCAAAAAACCTATACTTACATTGGGAATTTAGGAAGATAATGGAGACTTCTTCCTTATCTACACTCTCTTAATAATCCTTATAAATAATGCCTAGAGTCCTTATCATGAGATATTAATTCCCTGATGTGGGTATCCTTCCTCTAGATCAATGATTTTAGGACATGGTTGGTTAGAAATTTATGTGGTAGCTTCTTCAATAGATGTAGGGGAAATTATATGCTCTTATGTAAGGCTATGCTAGTTGTTTGGCTCTCCATACTTAGAGATCAAAGGCATGAATTTAACACTTAGATCAGCCTAAAGTGGGGGCCTACAAGGTCTATTTATAATAAGAGGAGTGTCATCCTCCTATTTTTCTTCATCCTTTTCCTCATAGTCTATATTGAACATGCTCCCATGAGTTGGTGGGAACTAAAGTCTCACTATGTCTTCTTTCCTCATACCTCAATCAAGTCTCATCTCAAGTGGTATGTAATTATTTGATGCATTACTCAAGACCACCTCATCATTCATTGCATCAAGGTAGATACAATCATGTACCTTGTCTTGATTCCCAAACTCTATGATCATATCTCTTTTAAATTTGGTGAGGTGCTTGGCAATGACCTAGTTTAGATTCCACATTCTAAGGCCACATTTGGGAAATAATTAAAAATCCATATGCCTCACTATCACTATTACATCTTTCCATTATTTTACCTTGGATTTCCCTAGCTGATAAGGATCCTTATGTGGGGTGTCTTCTTCTTCCTCTTGAAGAGGCCACCAATTCCATAAAGAATTTTCTAAGTTATTTCTTCTTATACCAACTTCATTAACACATAGCTCATTATCTTGAAGTGAGCTACCATTACCCCCTATACTTGGATGACTATATAAATTGGGGTAGAGCTAAAAGATACCTATATCTCTCAATGCCTACCTAACCTCAAATGGTACACTTTTCATTTTACATTTTGTGATTGACTTGTAGATAGGGGGATAAAAATCCTCTGTAATATGCATTGAAGAATATGTTTGAGACATAGCTTCATCTTGTTCAAGAGTCCATGAGTTTTCCTTAATTATGTAGTTGCACAAATAACATCTAATAGGTAATTCATCATGTAAAAGAAAGCCCCATTCTGACAAGTATCATCTAGGGTTGCAATTAGGTTTCTACTAATAATATCCCCAAGTGAAGGGATCTGTTGATCTTCTATGATTATTTATAATATTGGGATAGCCCTTATATTTATGTATCCAATATGGGTATTTTTAAATTCTCTATTTAGTAGGGCAAGGCCAATCTTGACTCCCTATCTAAATTGGGAAATGGGTATATTCCCCTAGTCATCCATGAAGACTTTGGTTAGGTTTGGTGTCCATGAAGCCAAGATCACCTCTAGCTTGTGTGCCTCATACCAATTGTTAATGATGCTAGAGCAGGGGTAGGTCATAATATTTTTCAAAACATAACCTTGTAATGAAGGTAATAAGAAGTCCTAGGTTCATGTATTTGAGTAATCTGTCCTCACATTTTAACATCTTGAAGAAAAAATTACTAGGTTAGCACATGGCATGACCTCAAGTTTTGTTATGGCATTGGAAGACCAATATCTTGGAGTGTTAGGATGTATGAAACAAGATAAATGATATGGGTCACGGTCTTGGAATCCTTGAGATCCATAACTCCTTCAACATTATGATAAACACTATTGTAATGCATGTCCCCTTGAGTTTATGGTCTTAGGAATGAACTTTGTGTCCTTGAACATGACTGATTTATTGTATTGAAATAAGAAATTATTAATTCCAAATGCAATTCCCTTACCCAAAGTGGAGGATCCCACTCATGCCATTTTTATAGTATTTTTGGGTAATAATCAACATCCTCTCATATTTATCTATAATTTTGGATCTCTAA
The DNA here is from genome assembly GCA_037957365.1 of Torreya grandis. Lineage (NCBI taxonomy): Eukaryota > Viridiplantae > Streptophyta > Pinopsida > Cupressales > Taxaceae > Torreya > Torreya grandis. The sequence continues at coordinate 532,211 of JARHVA010001141.1, read as the reverse complement.
CAATGGCGGTTGGGGCAAAATCTATGAAGATCTTGATATTTGTTTATCTTTGAGAATATAGCTTGTAGATATAAAGCAAATGCTTAGGGATTTAAATACAAGTGTGGGTGATAATGATCAAGTTGAGTAGCCTTTTTAATATTGCTTTGATTAATACAAGGTTGGATGGTGATTTTGGTTTGTGCCACATTAATGGTGAACTCATCACCTTTGTATTCAAAATTTATCACTAATTTGCCTTTGATTTACCATCAATTTTAGATTTGAAGCTAAATTTTTCCATCATTCAACATGTAGCAACCCACCTAGGATCTAGCTAGGCATCTACAGGGCTTGAAGATGACTAAATTTCTTAGTTGGCTCAAAATAAGACATATGGAACTTTATGATTGGTCTTAGGTGCTATGGATGTAACTCCATGTCATAACCCATTTATTTAGTGCCATGTGGAATCTTTTGATTGGTGGCAAGTTCTAAGGTGGGACCCTCTAATTTTATTAGATGTGAGAGTGCCATTTATCATTTTTTCAAGCAATCAAGACCTTAATTGGATAGGTGTCACCTTTAAAGTGCCTCTAGGTTACTATCAATAACTTTTTTTGGTTGTGTGGCTTGGGTCAAGACATGTGTCACTCTTAGAGGCAATTTTATCGATCTAAGGTGATAACTCCACATGAATGACATGCAACATCATCTCATGGGTCCAAAGGGGACATGAGTCATTTTGGTGGGCTCTCAAAGGCGATCAAGTAGTTATTTAGACAAAATCAATGTGAGCATGACAAGTGTCATCATTGTGCAATTTTGATGGACACACATGTCATTATCATGAGCTCTTCTTCACTCTTTTTCCACTTGTCATTCTTGAAAGGGACTTGGATAACTAGGTACTATCAATCATTAATTGGATGGATTGGGTGCATCTATGTGTCCATTCTATAGCCCTCATGAGCTTTAGATCAGATAAAACATGGTTTTGACATGCACTGGTCATAGATGAACCTTTGGGGACACATATCACTTTGAAAGGCTATTTAGATTTGGATGGTTATGCTTAAGACATGTGGCACTATCTCATGAGGTTCTTCATTGTAATAGGATGCATGATGGCTTAGATTGATTAGGTTTGATTGAATGGATTTGAGTTTTAGTGTCTAACTCTTTCACAAACTCTTGGGATGTTACCACATAGCTCATGGGATTTACAGATTCATTCTAAGTGTCATGCATAGAGTGTATTTATTTCAACCAATGGTGCAGCTGGAAGTTTTGATAGGAAGATTTATGGATTTGGACACGTTCCATGATAACACATGGTGTACTATAGATTGAGTATTATTTTGTAATCCTTTCTATAATTTGGCATCCTACAAGGAATCATAAACTACTACCTTTAAATTAATGTCCTATGAAGTCATACAAGAAGTTAAGTTAGACTTATAAAAACATCAAATGACTATAATAAGGAAATTAAAACAAATTTAAATAAAAATTTATAGACAAATGATTTAAGTAAATTGCAATGGGTTAGTTTAGTGAGATCTCACAAAGCTGGTCATGTTCATGTTGAATGAAGAACCAAGCAGAGCATCCTTGGTGAAGCTTGTCTATATTACAAGATAAATATCTAACTAAGAGTTGTTTGGAAATATTAAATCAAACATTATACGCAACTAAAGGACTTATCAAACTTGTCACTTAGGTGATTTTGGAAAATCAAGATGGAAGGGTCCCCATTCTAGGAATAGGGGGTAGTTGAGCATCAACAAATGGTAACCTCTATGGGGAAACATTATAAAATGTTAGAATCCAAATCTATTATTCAAAGATGAATTAAAAATTAGACATATTACTAAATTTTTTATCTAAATCAAAACTACCTTTTAGAATAAATAAAAGTTCATCTATTGGGAATAGAGTTCAAATCTTGTAGAAAAACATACTATGTGTGTGCTTTGAAGTTTATTAACCATTACCATCAGGTTCAGGACTGTCAACTTTCAAGCTTCAAAACATTAAGACATGAAGTGAATTAAGCATTATATAAGTTTTATATAATAACACTTTACTTATTTAGGGATGGCTTGGGCATTGCTATGTTACTAACCAAGCATCCATATCCCCAACAAGGATACCTTTGGTTCCACTCTGGGCCTTACTATACTGCCAGCCAAGTATCCATAGCCTTGGTAGAGATTGCCTAAATCACCATTCATGGAACATGAAGTAGCTTATGATTTTACTTCATTGGTGTATCATATTTTTTTATACCTGCATCCATAAACCAAAAAGGTTGGGAACCAAAATTAGCTAGGTGTAAGGATTTTGTTAAGACATAATCTAACTATTCTCCACTTTTGGATAACAAGTTCTTCCCAAGCAATTCATTTAGTGAATTTAAGTGCTAGTATGATGGTCCCCATAGGTTCAAACTCTTGTTCAAGCACATGCTTAGTCATCTGAACTATATTATAAATTTAAAATAACTTGGGATCTTTATAAGAAAACCAATTTCTAACTAACCCCACCCAAATTTTCTGACTTGGAATAGTGTTAGAGGCTTCTAGGATTTGGGATACCAATGTTTAAGATTAACAATCCCATTTTCCATTATTGGGACCTAGTTAACACAAATTGAGCCAAAGATTTATTATTTATATGACCTATTGCTAAAATACAACACACAATAAGAAATTAATGAACAAACAAAAAGAAAAAATGAACAAAAAAGCAAAGCAGGAAAGTAGGAAAGAAAATAATAGGAAAGCAAAGAGAGAAAGCAAACTAAACTACCTCTACCTACTCTAATTCTAAAAAATTTACTCTCCTTGTGGGACTTAGGACAAAGAGGTAGAGAAGTAATGATTAATGTATTACCCATTGACTGACATGGCCAAGTCATTTCCTTCTAAGTCTTTGAGTCTAAACATGTTTTTACCAAGTATCTCTGCTACTTATAGGTTTCAATCTAAAGGGGAGTGAACTTCTCAGGCTACCATTTCTTTTTGTGGGACTTTTCCCATAGTATCACTAAGTCTAAGATTTAGAATGCTTTAAATTTGGCTCACTTTCTAAACAATATTTTCACATCCTAATGCTTGTTGAAATTTTGCAATGCTTCATCTCTAGCATCCTCCATTTGGATGATGTTTAGGATATGAGAATGCACTCTTTCCTCATCTTCCATGTAATCAACCATGAAATAATATGTAGGTAGCTTCAAAGTGATGGTAAATATAGGTTGTTTCCCATAAACTAATAGGAATGGGGACATCTTGAGAGCCTACTTATATTTGGTCTTATCTTCCCATAGAGAAAACTTTAGTAGGGATTAACACTCCCTTGGTTTATTTTCTATAGGCTTTTTAATGGCATTCATCAAGTTCTTGTTAGTGGATTCAGCCACTCCATTACCCTAAGAGTAGTAGTTTAAAGTAGACTTGATGATGATATGATTATCATACACCCATTATATGAGCTTAGCTAATGCAAAGGCTAGACCATTATCACACACTAGAGAAGGGGTGTCCCAAACTAAGTGATAATGTTTTCTTCCAGGAACTTGATAGCATCAACTATTCTATTATTCTTGGTGGCCATTGATTTGGTCCATCTTGTGAAATATTCGATGGTGGTGAGTACAAATTTAATCATCACCAAATATTTGGGGTTAATTAATCCCATGAAGTATAGGCCCCATTGTGCAAATGGTTTTGTCTTAATTACAGGTTGTAGAGGCATTGATGCCATTATTTCCCTTTGCTTGAACACTTGAAATTTGTGGCATGCTTGCACATGAGCATGTGCATCTTTGAAAATAGTTATCCAATAATATCTATCCCTTAATATCTTGTGTGCAGTGTTGCATCTTGAAGGATGGCCACTTTCTAGCTTGTCTCTTAAACTGTCAAAGATCTTAGTGGCTTTAGATTTAGAGACACACCTTAAATAAATTCCTTTGTAGTTATTTATATATAGGAATCATCTCTTGATAATAAATTGATATGATCTCATATTGAGGGCCATTTGATATTCTCTTTTGGGGTGTAAAGGACATACTCCATGCACCAAGTAATGAACAATGTCCTTGTACCAATCTCCCTCGGTCACTTGACTTGCCTCCACCTATAAAACATCAATGTGAGGATCAATGCTTGCTATAAGTTGGATAAGACCTTGAACTCTTACTAACTTAATAAACTTTATCTCTAAGCTATATTATTAAAGTTTATTCATTTACTTCCCTCTTCTCTCTCTGAGTTCATTCTATCCTAGCATCAATTTGATAGCTAGATCAAACACTATGGTATGTGTCTTATTTATTAGGATGTATTTTCTAAATTTATTAAAAGCTTTCAATGTTATGTAGGCTTGCTTATATAGAATAGGGTTATTCAGCTCTACATTATTTAGGTTAGTATTCATAAAGGCTATTGGGTGATCTTTGTCATCTTACTTATGTATTAGGACAACAACAATAGTCTGTTTAGAAGCAAAAGAGTAAAGACATAAATATTTATTAAAATCAATACTTCTCAAGATAGGATCTTGAATGATAACCTCTTTGATGTCCTAAAATACCTTATTTGCCTCATCTGTCCATTCTATCTTGGCATCTTTTTTAGCATGGCATTGAGTGGTCTCATAATCTCTCCAAAACTAGAAATAAATTTTCTTACAAATTTGATCTTACCAAAGAAAGACTTTAACTCTTTTTTGATATTTAGAACTTATAATTTTAAAATTACATTGATCTTATCAGGGTTGATGGTCATACCTTCTTGAGTGATTATATGTCCTAAGAGTTTACCTTCAGTTACATAGAAGATATAATGCATTTACCTATTAATCCATGGCATGCATGGTCTATTGCTTACTAGAAAGTTTCTTCTACATTGATTAGCTTTAATGGCATTGTTTTTTAGGCAAACATCCCCCATTTAATGGTAAAAGTAGTCTTTGTTCTATCACTTTTGTGTCTTAGGACTTGATTGTAGCCTAAGAATTCATAAAAAAATGACATCATTCTAAAGCCACTTACAAACTACATGACCTCATCCAAAGATGGAAAGGGTAATTATCCTTCTCAGAAAATCTATTCAGATTTCAAAAATCAACACAAAGGTAGATTTATCCATTCTTCTTCTGAACTTGTATAAGATTGGTAACCCATGTTGAGTGTCATATAGGAAATATTATCTTTTCATCAAACAAATTCTTTACTTCCTTATAAATTATACATTCCAATACTGGATTGAATTGCCTTTTTCTTTGCCTAAAAGGTTTAAAGGCTTATTTCAATGGGATAGTGTGAGTGATTACACTAATGTCAAAGATCTTGAGGTCATCATAAGACCAAGTGATGACATCTTTAAATTTGGTTAGAAGGGCAACCACTCTTTTTAATTCTTCATTAGTGCATACCAAGCCAATGTTAAATTATACTCATTCTCAAGGTCTCCTAGGTTTACTTATTTGTAATCCTTCCCACTTACTTTAGGTTATTTAGTCTCATTTCCTTACTTATCTAGGTCAAGCATCCTCTCTAAGGAGATCATGCCTTTAGGGATTTGATTATCTTTAAGTTGGACTAGTTTGTCTTCATGGTCCTTTGAAATTTATATAGGACATTCATCCTCTTCATTGATAATGGAGGATTCTAACATGCTAGTACTGTATAAGAAGTCAATTATTTACTAGTCATCATCGAAGACTTGGAAGTGGTTGATGTTATCTATAAAAAATGGAGATGAGATTATTTCCATAGTGAATTCTTGTAAGTTTAAGGATTTTGGAGGTACCAAAGTTGTTATCGTAAATGCTAGATCATCTGCTAACTAGTTCTTTTCTATGAGCAAGGAAACAATATTGAATGAGTCAAAGTATGCAATTAAGTCCCAATCTCTAAATTTATACTTTTTTAAACAAGAAAGTTTACACTAATAGCTGCTTCTAATTTAATTAACCACTGATTCAAAATCACCATAAACTGATAATTATTTAACCTTATGCTTAGTTACAAACTAAATACTACTTCCCTTTAGGACTCTTTAGAAAATTTTTGATGCCTAAGCCTTGTTTAGGTCATGCACCATTAAATTATAATGTCCAAGGGCCTTTGTTTTCTTCCTTCACACTATCACCTATAACAATGTTAGTGGTCTCCAAAGTATAGACACCCAAATTAGAGGATTGGTAATTTACTTTTTCATTCTTAGCATTGTACTTTATAATCATATAATTAATCTTGGGCTCACAATCAATCCTAATCTGATTGGGATCCCTCACCAAGGAAACCACATGTAAGAGCAATCTATAGACATGTATCCATTCAAATATTTGGTCCAATCATAGATTAATAACAATCCATAAGATTTAGGTATGTCATTGACTTGAATGTTGACAAACTACTATACATGAGGTTCCTAAGATAGTTGAATATCAATATTCAATAATTAACCAATTACCCTTACTCTTGATTTATATAACTGCACCACCACCTTTTCATATTTGATTGGGTTTAGCCCCAATATTTCACATATTCCTAGAGTTATGATATTAGCCAAATCACTAGAATCAAGAAATCAATTATGGAGATTCTTACCAGAAATTGTAATAGTTAATAGGAATGGAAGAACCTCATGCTTGATCTTAGACATTAATACATTGGCATGGGCATGTTTATTCATGTTGGAGCTAGGATTTCCATTCAAGGAATTCAAAAACAAATCATGTTATTTGGTGATTTTTGTGAGCTTATGAAATGTTATATTCACTTTATTAATATTCATGTCTTCCACTATATTTCATCCAAATTTTGATGTTGTGCTGGGGACCTTTATTACTAGTTTAATTTCCTTATCTTTAAGGTGTGGAAGGTTATTGTCTATCCTACCATCTAGAGGTGTGTCTAGTTTATTAGGTGGGGATGAATTTATTAGCAGTGGTTTTTGACCTTTCCTCATCAAGGCATAATTACTCCTTTGGTACTTTTGGAAAACATGTAACTCTTTAATGTTGTCTTTAGGTTCATTGTCATCTTGGCTTGGAAAGTCATAAGTCTCAACCATGAGGACCAATTCAGGGGTTGTAGGGGCATTATTGGAATTATCAGAGTTTTTAGTATTATTTTGATCAGTAAGATTCATGTTAAATCCCTCTATTTGGATATGAATGGCTTTAAATGAATGGAAAAACTCAACATAGTCAAGTTCCTCATGTCTATAAGTATTGTGCACTCAACACCAATTAGGCAGGGACATTTCATAAATATTGATCTTAGGTAATTTTATCAAAGAGGGATCAATATTATTATTAGTTTTACTAAAAGGCTTGTTGTATCTTTAGAATTTATAATTCGTATTGGAGATCTTAGAAGTGTTACCCATCTATCTATTAAAATCTAAGAAATCATTAGCCAGTTTTGGGACAGTCCTTTGGATTGAATCTAACTCTCCCTTTGGAGGTTTTGTGTCCTTATTTTGGGTGTATCATGGAAATTTGTGTTGTTCATAGGTACCATTGCTTTATTATTCTAAGGATGAGTCTCAATGTTTGATTGGTTAAAGAAACCTAGTTGTTGGTTAGGTAGAACATGGATCAAAGGAAGATGGTTTATCACTGATAGTTGGTTCAATATAGGGTGATTTTGATTGATATTAGAAATTAAATTTAGAGAGGGAAAATTTGGGTCAAATTTGGGTATGGCAAAGGTAGGGTATCCTTATGGGTGTATTTTTTCATCAATATGGATAGCCTCAACATAGGCTAAGGTAAATGTGCCAATACCCACAACTCTACTCAAGAAGAAAACTATCATTGGATCTAAGGAACTCTTGTATATTTCTAAAGTTAATTCATTAGTAGGTTTATATGATGGGGATGTTAGGGTGTAAATATTTTGGAACCTAGTTTTATATGATCTAATTATCTCCTTTGGGTCCCTTTTCAAGGTTGTAAATTATTGATACATGACTCCTAAGCTAACTACCCTACCAAATTGGGTAATAAAGGTGTCATTAAATTGATTCCATCCTGTGATGAAATTTTTTGGCAAGTTAAGGAACCAATCATATACAATGTCTCAAAATGTGAAGGGAAAGAGATAATAAGTCATGTCCTTATAAATCATGTTGAGCATTCTTAAGGATGATTTGAAGGACTTTACATGCTTCACAACCATTACTCTACTTATAAGGGTAAAGAGAGGCAAATATTTCTCTAAATTTCTTGGCAAATCATGTACAGATCTAGGGATGTTAATGGATGAACCAACTAGCCATGCCATGACTAGCACAAGGGATTGTAAATTCTAGTTAGATGGAGAATTTGGCTAGGTCCTGGACTTCCTTCATCTACCTTTGTCCACTCTGGCCTTATTATAGGTCTCTAGAGATGTTAATGGGGTCTTGGGTTCATATTAGGATATGGTCCTAATCTTAGGCAACTCTAGGATGCATAATGTGTTCTAAGAGCAAAATAATATCAAAGATATCCCTAAAAAGGGTTAGACACCACAAAGATCAATGAATCTTTGGAAAAAAAATAAATCAAGTATCTTTAACATGATCTTTTGAATATCTAAGCTTAGAAAATTTAGAATTCTCAAAATATGCACAAATATTTGTTAGCTTTGTACTAAAACCTATAAAGATCAATGTTAAAGTAACAAATAAAAGTGTTTTCATGCCTTATTAAATAGTCCAAGAGTAGTTAATCCTTTTAAAAGTGTTTTGGCACAAACATATGAAAAGATTCACTTAAATCTACATGAAATAGAGAAATTAAGATCTTGAACATCTAGATCTAGTATAAACAATGTCTTAGAGAATGATTTTTTCACAAATACCTTAATTCTTTAACCAATTTATACCAAAATATACAAAGATGATCAAAATAACCTTTAACATGTGTAGAGGATAGGGTATTTCACCTATCTTTGCATAAATTTAAGTAAATACATAGGTTATTTTATCAAATTTACACAAATGGACACTATCTTGATGAATTTTTTTAAATAATGCAAAGATTCATGTAAAGAATGCAAATATTTACATAAATAGTGCAGATCCTTAGTGCTCTTTAACTATTTTTAAATAATTAAGCATGTATATAAAAAAGTATAGTATTATTTAATGCATATTTATGAAAATAGTTACATAGGCCCTCCTTCTAATGCTAGTTTTTTCCTCCCTATTGATGCACTTTTAATGCTCCCTATGTCACTAGGGAACAAGGGGAAACTTAAAACTCAATTTAAAGTCCTAGAATGACTTGGGGATTGAGTTTTTTATACAAATATTTCTTGGAATAGCATAAATAGCATATATGTGATCACCACTTCAAAGTCTGGAAGTAGACCCTGTTGTAGGGATAGTAGGTGTTATGCAGTGACACATTTTCTAGCTAATCGTTATGAATTATCTTAATATTTACCAATTATTGCCTAAAATTTAAATGAATAATGAATATATATGGCATTATATAAGATAATTTGGTTCATGGGTGGATCCAAGAGTGAGTAGGTTAGGGTAGAAAGAATTTATGCTTAAGATGAAAGAAAATATCAATTCTGCTAACTTCTAAGGCAAAATACAAGACCTTGACATCTACTAGCTCTAGAGTAATGCTCAAAGATTAATAAATGTAGTTGAAGCTTTTGAGGGAGTAAAATTCATATGTTTAATAACATATATTACATAAAGATAACTCACTTGCATTAAATTACACAACACATCTAGTTGCTAATGAGAGAAAACATAGCAAGCATAATACTAAATTAGTCAGCCTAGCATTAAGCTCAAACTAACCAATGCATGTATAAAATGTAATTTCAAAATAAATTTATAGAAAATAAAAAACTAAACATCTAAAATCTTGAGGAAAAATAACACAAAAGCCAACAATTAAACACTACAGACAATTTCATGAATTCTTTGTTTCTCTTAGATAGATTTTGCAAATAAGTATTTTTGCTTTACAAAATGAGGGGAGACCCCTATTTATAGGCTCAAATGCCTAAGATGAGTTGAAGTGGGCCCAAAATTAGTACCCAAATAAAAATAAGTGGCCTAAACAACCACATTGTAATGAAATATTGTACATTTGAAATTATAAAAAGATTACAAAATATTCCTAAGGGGATGGAGGTTATTGTTAGCCAACTTGCTATTGTTTTTGTTGTTTTTTATTCCTCTCATTCTCCTCTTGGGTCCATATTTTAGTGCATGCATGATAATATTTGTCTATTTGGGTAAAATCCTAGATCATGGGCCTAAATAAATTAGGTATGTCCTAGATCAACCTACCACATTTTATGAGTATGGGCCTGAGTGCCTCTTCTATCACCTTAGCCTTATATAGACTATAATTAGCAAATGTAACAATATCAATAAACTCTATTATTGTCTTGTCACTAGCCACATCCTACCAAAAATGTGTGATAATTATGTTCATTTGTGCTCTAAACTCTTAGTCTTCCATGAAGGATCCATCTAGCTTGGTTACTTTGGTAATCATGGCATCCTTTAACAATTGGGCTATCTTAAACTCAATTTTCTCAAAGGATGTGTTTGCATCCTTGAGTTTATCAAACCATGTCTTTAAAATCCTCCTCTTATTCATGAGGATGGTCTATGTAGGTATTATATCCTCAAGAGGTAAAACTTTGAGATTAGGGAGTTTGTTACTTCTTGCCACTCTTGCCAAATTTGCCAACTTAGTGTCATAATGAATAAGATTTTGGTCAATATTCATAACCACCTTGGATTATTAGATCCCCTCTCCATATATCTTCTTCATAACCTTTTAGAAGTTGAAAAAATTAATTAAAACATTGATTATTGAAATCAAAGTGTTATCTGGCATTGTAGGCAATATTTGCTCTTTCAGCCTTTGCAATTCCTATTGCATTCCTTTCATTATAACAATAATGGATTTTGATTGTGATTATACTATAGACATTGGGTCCTTAACATAATCCTACACTTCTCTAAGGTCCATTTTTATTTTCTTGGTCAAAGTGAAGAGTAGTCATTGACTCTCACATATCAAAATCAAGTTGAGCTATGGTTATTCCATTTGTCTCTGAATTACCCTCTTCATTGTACTAGTGGTGGGGTCAAACCTCATCCAAATTTGGGTTGGAGTTTGGCTTGCCTAAGGCCTCCCTTGTATTATTATCCAAATCATGATTCTTACCCAATTTAGGTTAGCTAAAGATGATGGATGAGTGGGGGTGGTTGTAGTGGGAGTGCTTGGGAGGAGAAAAAAGCTAGGGCAGTAGTAGGGATATACAAATTAGTTGAGTCCAATCAACATAGTGAATAAAATAAGGATTTAGCTAGTCTCATGTCCAAAATAAATGAGGGAAATATCTAGGGCCCAATCATGGTTTGGTGGGTAAAATGGAACCAAGGGTGAGGGATACACTAGTAGTAGCTTGAGAAAGAATGGAGCCTTCAATCTAGCTAGCACTAATGATTTGGGAGTCTGGTGGAGGCGAGATGTTAGTAGTGGCATGGGAGATTGATTATGGAATGGTGCCCCCAAATGAAGAAGTGGTGGGAGATGTGAAAATGGGGCTTACATGGGTAGTAATAATAGGGGTAGTTGTGAATGTGCTAACAAATGGGAAAGAATGCAAAGGATCTATACTTACATTAGGAATTTAGGAAGATGATGGAGACTTCTTCCTTGTGTATAGTTTCTGAACAGTCCTCCTAGCTAATGCTTGGAGTCCTTCTAATGAGATCTTAATTACCTACTGTAATGATCCTTCCTCTAGATAAATTATTTTAAAACTTAGTTGGACCAAAATTTATGCAAAAACTTCTTCAATAGATATAGGGGTGATTGTAGGCTCTTGTGTAAGGTTAGGCTAGCTGCTTGGATCTCCTTATTCAGATCTCGAAGGCATGACTTTCCAACTTGGAGTGGCCTAAAGTGGGGTCCTACAAGGTCTATTTTTGATAAGAGGAGTGTCATCCTCCTCCTCTTCTTCTTCCTTCTCATATTACATATTAAACATGATCCCATAAATTGGTGGTAGTTGATGTATTACTATGTATTATTTTCTCCTCTCTCGATCAAGTCTCATCTCAAGTGGTATGTTCTTATTTAATGCATTCCTTAGATCCACCTTGTCATTAATTAAATCAAGGTATATCCAATCATGTACCTCATCTTGATGCTTATACTCTATAGACACATCTCTTTTAAATTTGGTGAAGTGCCTGGCAATGACCTAGTTTGGATCCCACATTATGAGGTCATCTTTGGGTAAAAGGTAAGAATCCCTATGCATTGCTGCCACTATTACATCTTACCATTGCTTTACCTTGGCTTTTCCCAATTGGTAAGAAATATTATGTGGGGGTGTCTTATTCTTCCTCTTAAAGAGGCCATTAATTCCATGTAACATTTGGTAAGCTATTTCTTCTTCTACCAAATTCATTAACACATACCTTGGTAGCCTTAAGGGAGATACCATTACCCACTTTAACTAGATGAATGTACAATTGGGGTAGAGCCAAAATATACCTATATTTCTTAATGCATACCTAACCTTAGATGGTACCCACTACATTTCACATTCTATGATGGAATTGTACATAAGGAAATAAAAATCATGTATAGTTATTTTAATATGGCACCTAAAATGATGAATATGTATTGGAGAATATGTTTAAGGCACCACTTCATCTCATTCAAGAGTCCATGAGTTTGGCCCTAATTATGCAATTATAAAAATAACATCCAACATGAAGCTCATCATGTAAAATGGATCCCCATTCTGGAAAGTATCAAGCATGGTTACAATCATGTTCCTACTAATAATATCCCCAAGGGATGGGATTTATTGATCTTCCAAGATTATTTGTAGTAGTGGGATAGCCCTTATATCTATGTATCTAATGTGGGCATTACTAAATACTATGTTTAGAAAGGTAAGGCTAATCTTGACTCCTTATATTAATTTGTAAATAGGTATATTCCCTTGGTCATCTATGAAGACTTTGGTTGGGTTTGGTGTCTATGAATCCAAGATTGCCTCGATCTTGTGTGCCTTGTAAAAATTGTTGATGATGTTCTAGTTATATTCCAATTGGGGCATGAGAAGGTTATAATATTTTTTGAAACTCAAACTTATAATGAAGGAAATGTGAAGTCCTAGGTTCATGGATTTTAGTAATCCATCCTCACATTTTGACATCCCAATGATGCCATATACTAGGTCAGCATATGGCATGACCTCAAGATTTGCTATGGCATTGTGAAGACTAGTAGCTTGGAGTGCCAAGATGTTTGAAGTGAGTTAAATGACATGGGGTATGTATCAAAATCCTCAAGATCTGTAGCTCTATTAACATTATGATAAACATTTTTATAATGTATGTCCCTCAAATTCATGGCCTTAGGGATGAACACTATGTCCTTAAACATGACTGAATTACCATATTAAAATAAGAAATCATCACTTAAAAATGCATTGCAAGGTCCTACTCATTCCATTTTTGTAGTTTTCTTGGGTAGCAATTGATGTCCTCTTATATTTATCTATAACTTTGGAGCTCCAAAAATGACAGTCAGGGTGCAATCCATGAAGAGCTTGAGCTTTGTTGAACTTTGAGAACATGGCTTATAGAGAGAAAGAAAATGCTTAGGGATTTGAATTCAAGTCTGGGTAAAAATGATCAAGTTGAGTAACCTTTTGAAGATTCCCTTAATTAATGCAAGGTTGGATGGTGATTTTGGTTTGTGCCATATTAATATCAAACTCATCACCTTTTCATTCAAAATTATATACTAATTTGCCTTTGATTTGCCATAAATTTTAGTTTTGAAGCTAATTTTTTCCATCATTTAACATGTGATATGCCACCTAGGATCCAATAGGCATTCATAGGGCTCAAAGATTATTAAATTTATTAGTCATGTGGTAATCCATCTCATGGCATTAACTCATTCTTATATTTCTAATGATTCAATTGGGGAGTCAAACAGAGCTATGGTGCAAAAGTTATGGCTTGTGAAAGTTCTACCACCAATTGGGGTAGGACCGTCACCTGAATTGTCCCCTGAAGTGTTGTTTGGATAATTCCTCCTTACTTGAGAAGAAATGGTCCCCATTGCATCAAGGGTATTTATCAAGTGTGGTATTTTTGTCTTGATATGATTCTCATCCACTGGAGCAAAACTCTACAGATCAAACTTACCAATGTCCAGTTGTTCTGCTATGACTAAAGTGTTCAATAAAGGTGGATGATATGGAATGGCTACATCATTTGGTTTCATGGGTTGGAACCCAATGCATAATTTTAATGGACTATGATTTGTGGAGATATGTAGGGCTTGATTATTCACCATTTCTATCTAATCATCAATCTATAGATGGAAGGCCATGAACTTTCTTAGCTTGGTATCCATTCATTTCTATTATTGTGTTGATTGTGTAGTCAGGGATGTAACATTAGCCCTTTTGGATTTATATGGATTGACCACCATGAAAATGAATTTATTGGCACTAATCAAGGAGATAGATGTGGAAGGTGATACCTTGGGTACCATGTAGCACCACCTTCCAAGAGTGAGGGTGATCCTTTGGGTTCTTGATTCATAGATGCCATGTCGATCATACATGAATGGATAACCAAGGAGTGCATCAAAAACATCTAAATTGACCACATCACACAAGACCTCATCTTAGAAAGGTTTTATTACATATAAAAGAAGACATTGGTGGGTGACACAGAGGTTTATTCCTAGACTCAACCATCCAATATTGTATGGCTTTGGGTGAGGCTTCATGGATAGATTTAGACTTTTCACAACATTAGCAAAGATTAAATTCTTTTGACTCCCACTATCAAGAATGAAATGTAGAGGCTTACCTTTCACCCATAACATAGAGTGAAACAACCTTTCCTTATCATCTATCATTTCCTCATGGGTCTGTGATGAAGTAATGATGGCATCAAGCTCAACATTTGTAATCTCTTCTTCAACCTCTTCAATTGTAGGGTGTGTATGAGGTAGAGTAGCAGATGTTGAGGATTGTGACTCAGAAAGTAAGGACTTGATGGATCGACATTCTTCCTTGGAGTGAGTTATAGATTTGTGGTAATCACACTATTTCTTAGTCTTCCCTTCATTTTTATTCTAATTTTGGTCTCATGTTTGACCTTCTTTATCACTTTTCCATTTTGAGGGTTGACTCTTCATATTCACTCTTCCATGTTTTTGCTCAATCTTCACCATGAACTTGTATGACTCACTGAGGGTATCCAAAGTGAAGATTTAAATTTACCCCATATACACCATTGTATTCCACCATGATATTTGATAACCTTATGTTTCTCATTTTATTGGATTCCCAGTCTCACAAATAAAGAATGAAAATGTCAGTGTAATCTTGAAAAAGCTATTTCTTACCTTGGTAAAGTTGTTACCACTCTAAGTACAGATCATCATATTCTCTAATGGGGTAGTATTCTTCCTTTATATATTCTATGAAATCATCCCAATTAGGATCCACCTCAAGGCTAATATCATCCATTATAAATCTCTTTTTGTACACTTCCCACCAATTTTTTATAGGCAATGATGCTTTCAAAAGAGCAAAAGTGATCTTTTCTTTATCAGTGAATTTATTTACAAAAAAATAGGATGAAAATTGATCCAACCAATTTTATATTACATCAACATTTATTTTGTCTTCAAATGTAGGAATATCAAAATTCACTTGAACCTTGACGGATGTTGGGGCACTAAAAAGATGTGGGGTTGTAGATGAGGAGCCAAAATTTCCCATCAATATTTGTTGGAGAATTTGGATGAATTCATGTAGCATCTACACTTGCTAATACTGGAGGGATTCATTCACATTTCCTTGAAAGGATCAGATGTCTCGATGTTGTTCATCATTTAAGGTCATTTGGAGTGAATAGGTGGATAGTCTATTGGATCTTATATTTTCCACCCAAGCTTCTTATAGTCTTACTTAATCCTTGGGATCATACACTCTTAAGATAAACCACTCCAATACCAATAATCTAAGACTTGAAAGTCTTGGTTGAAGAATATTTCAAGAATACAAATAATAATGCTATCTCTGAGAAGAGATATTTTATTGCTCAAAATTATAGATACAACATATGCCTATCTCTAGGAAGAGATGTCTATTTTCCTTTTTGGGATAAATATCTATTTATACCTGTTTTTGAAGGTAGGAGGAGGATGTGGAAGGTCACCAATATTTTGACTTATATGAATTATAATAATACATAATTTGATAAATTATTATTTTTAGAAAGTTATTATTTTTAGACTGCACTACTAAAATTGAAATTTAGGGCACTTCCATTTGGTTTTTGAGGGTCAAAACCCATCGAGTGGAGCTTAGAGCCATCTCATGGCATTCCCTCATTCTTATATTTCCAATGATTCAAATGGTGACTCAAATGGAGTTATGGTGAAAAATTTATGGCTCGTGAAAGTTTTACCACCAATTGGGGTAGGACTGTCACCCAAATTGTCACTTGAAGTGTTGTCCAAATCATAGACCCTATTAGTGAATAATATCAGGCATCTTATAGACTAGAATTCCTATGCACTAATAATCTAGCTAAGTATGAGGCTCTCATATTAGGGTTACAATTTATTATTAAAAATAAGGTCAAAGAGCTACTTATTTATGGAGATGTTAAACTTATAGTCAACCAAGTAAGGAGCAAGTACCATTGAAAACTCTCATACCTAAAGAGGTATAAATTTAGAGTTTGAGATCTAATAAAATATTTTGAGGCATTCAATATCATATTTGTCCCTAGATAAGAAAACAAAGATGTTGATGGGCTAGTTTTTATTGTAACCAACCTCACGCTCAAATAAGATTCCCCTAACTTTAGTATTGAGATGATGCCTTGCCCCTCAGTCCTAGATAATGTAAGTCACTTCCAAGTCTTTAATGATGATCAATAGATCCTAGATTCATGACTAACTTAAGATATTTTCAAGCTCATATTATTGATGAGACTAATGTAAATACCTCTAAAAGAGAATTTGATGGAAAAAACATCCAATTAAATGATAACACGATACCTAAGGGGATGATTTCATTAGAAAGGTAGTTTGACTAGGACAAGCTCACTGAAACTCCTAAAGTCCCCAAAGTGAATGGGAAGGACTACAATGCAATAAATTTTGTACCCCAAAATCAACCCCAACAAGTTAATGTGGGGAAATCTTGCACAAAAATAGAGAACAAAAGGGCTAGAGAGTTACTCACCAAATACAAGGACATAATAGCTTGGTCTTATGATGATTTAAAAATATTTGATCCCAAGGTTATCACATAAACCATACCCCTGAAAGAAAAATATAAACCCTTAAGATAGAAACAAAGCCCTGTTAACCTCATCTTCAAACCCATGATCTTCAAATAAGTTAATATGTTGTTAGATGAAAGGATTGTGTTTCCCATCTGACATTCTACTTTGGTTGCCAATTTAGTTCTAGTTAGAAAAATGATGGTGAAATTAGGTTATGCATTAAATTTATAAATCTAAACAAATCATCTAAGAGATTTAATTATCCTTTGCATTCTATATACTAAGTGATACAGGTTGTTTTTAGGCCAACCATGATGTCTTTCATGGATGGTTTTTTAGGGTATAACCAAGTGTTAGTTGATAAAGAGGATAGAATGAAGACAACCTTTACTACTAAGTGGGGAAATTTTTCACAAAAAAGGATACCCTTTGGAAAAATTAATGTAGGGGCTAATTTTTAAAGGGCCATGGACCATGCTTTCCAAGTTCTAGTAGGCAAATGCATCAAAATCTACATGGATGACTTGATAGTGTTCTCTAAAAATAGGGAAGATCATTTCACACACCTACAAGTATTTAAGAGGTGTAGAGGGTATGGTATTTATATTAACCCCCCAAAAAACATCTTTTATGTTATTGAAGGTAATCTAATAGGTCATGTCATCACTAAGGATGGGATATTTGTAGATCCTAAGAGGGTGGAAGCCATTTCTAGGATAGAGCTTCCAAACAATCGAAAAGAGTTGAAGTCATTTTTTGGAAAGATAAATTTTGTGAGGAAATTAATCTTAGGGTTTAATAAGATTGTTAAATCAATGAATGCCATGCTCAAGAAATATACCAAAGTCACTTGGAGTGAGGAGTCTAATAAATTATTCAATAGTATCAAATAAGTAATCAATCAAGCCTCAGTGTTGGTAAGTCCAAACTTTTCAAAAGACTTCTATTTTTATTCATTTTATTCTAATCATATGATATTTGTAGCCCTAACTCAAAAATTTTATGGGAGTGATCACCCAATAGCCTTTATGAGTACTAATTTTGAAAATTTAGAACTGAACTATTCCCTAATTAACAAACAAACATATGCACTGGTGAAAGTAGTAAAAAGGTTTAGGCATTACATCCTCAAAAACAAAGTGCATGCTATCTTACCAGACCCTAACACAAAAATCTTGCTGAGTCAAAATGAATTAGGTTAACACAGGGGTAAATGGATTTCAATTTTACAAGAGTGTGATATAGAGATGAAAATTGCTAAATTGGTAAGGTGTCAAGGCCTAGTCTAAATGATTGACAACACCAATCCCAAGTTACATATAATGCAAGTTAAACAGTAGGAATTCTAACCCAATGAATGGTATGAATCCTTGATTCATTTGTTGATTAATGGTACTTATCTTATAGGGCTCACAAGGAAACATAAAAGATCCTTAAGGCTCAAATCTTCTCACTATTTGATCAAAGATATAGTATTGTATAAAAAAACTTTGAGGGAGTCTATTTGAGGTATGTATTCAAAGAGGAAGCTTCTCAAATCATGAGTAATTTGAATGAGAAACTAGGTATTAGACATCCATCAGGAAGAAAAACTACCTTCAAAATTCTTAGGGTTGGGTACTATTGGCCTACCATTTTTAATGATGCTCATAAGCACCTAAGATAATGTCACTCTTATCAAATCTTTAGCACTAAAGAACCAAAGGTAGCCATGCCTTTACAACTAGTAATGATTAACAAAACCTTTTCATGATGGGGGTTTGACTTTGTAGGAGTGATTAACTCAACTCTTTTGAAGGCCACAAATATGTCCTAACTGCTACAAATTATTGCACAAGGTGGATTGAAGTTGTAGCCACCAAACACTACAGGGTAGAAGAAGTGACTAGCTTCTAAGAGGAAATCATTTGAACTAGATTTGGAACCCTAGTCTCCTTGGTGTGTGATAATGTATCTATATTTATATCCATATAAATGAATGAATGGGATTATGACAATGGTATTTCTCTAAAGTTTTCTTCCAAGCTTATGCCCAAGGAAATGGAGTCTTTAAATCTACCAAAAAGAAGCTAATCAAGGCAATAAATTTTTTTACTGAAGACAAGCCTAGGACTTGGTACAAACTCCTCAAATATGCTTTATGGGTAGATAGAATCAGAATCAAGGACTTAAATGCATCACACTTCCTATTTCTATATGGACAAGAACCTATCTTTCTTGTCACCCTCAAGCTGCCCACATTTAGATTTATGCAAGAGTACATGTAAGAAAGTCAAAAACTTGCAAGTTATAGATTGCTAGATATCATTTAGATGGAAGATGTAAGGGAATAATCCTTTTCTAACTTTAGTAGATATCAAATCATAGTAAATATATGGTTTGATAAAAGGTCAAAAGTGAAGGTGTTTAGATAAGGATACCTAGTCCTCCTTTGGGACAAGGCATTTGAGCTCAAGGGAAAACATGGAAAATTCACACCTCTATGGATTAGCCTATATAAGATTTTAGAAACATTAGGAAACAACACCTTCAAGCTTAAAGACTTTGAAGGAGTAGAGTTTACACTACCCACCAATGGGTAGTACCTCAAACACTATTTCTCTACTGCCCCTCTTGGGGTCTTCATGGAGTAATTTCTAAGATGATTAGGTTAGGGTAGGTAGGCTAGTTAGGTTCTTTCTACTTCTCTTTTCTATTTTGTTTGTGTATATTTTTTTCCTTTTACCATCCTTTATTATTTCCTATTGTTTATTCACTTTTTATTGTGCTTTTTTTAAATTTGTTCCTTGGTGTTAATAAGTCCTTCTTGATAGTTTGATGCTCAAATTATCTTTTCTACCTTAAATTATCAAAATTTATAAATAGGATATGAACCTCATACATATGATGACCATAAACCTAAAATATGATCTTAGTGCTATAACATAGGTAAACTGGTAAAGACCAATGAAAGGATCCCTTGTTCTATCCAAACCTAGACATTACCTTAACCTGAATATGGTTTTAAGAAGAGTTACAGTTCTAAACTGAAAGCTTCACTTATTAGGATAAAATCATGTTTGCACTTAACATGACATCTTTGCCTGGGATAATGGTTACAGCCATGGGTGATTTTTTGAAATCAAGAACTTGACTAAAATCCTTAAACCTAGGTTTCTTGGTTCCCAACCTTGAAAAGAGAATTAAAAGATATGTCAAAAAAAAAAAAAAAATAAGAACTCAGTATAAAATCTAAAACTTTTCAGGCATAGGTGATGCAAGTAATCTCCACTAGGGCTATGGACACCCAACTAGAAGTGGATCAAGGCCTTGAGTGGAGATAAAGTATCTCTATCAGGGATATGGATGCCTAACTAGTAGTAGAGTAATGCCCAAGCCTCCCCTAAAATAAGAGAATGATTCTTCATGAATACTTGATCATGCTATAAGCTAGTGTAAATGATCAAGGACATAAAACATAGAATTTGTTCCCTAAATCCCATGGAAAATAGTAAGTGGAATCAAAACACACACACCCAACATGACTATATCCTTATAATTAATCCTAATCTTGCATGTGAAAATCTTGTTTCAACCATGAATAAATCTTGATAATGACATGGGTCCAGTAGGATAAGTGAACTAGTTATTTGCCTAAACTAAAGTCTTTAGGTTCTAACATATGTCCATGTTTCCCCTATGAGTTTCCATTTTTTGGGGCCAACATACCCATATTTTTTAAAAATTGGGGCCCTTGAGATGTTTTGGAACCTTGTCATTAAAATACTTGTGTTCCTTGATTTTGTGGAATTTAAAGATCATCCACTCTGATAAGGTAGCATATTCTATTTATAATTAAGCTTTGGTATGCCTAATGTTGCTAATGGTTTTCACCTATTAGTGAGAAATATAGGTTTGATGGAGAAAGAATTGGCATTTACTAGGTAAGAAATCCCCCACTTGGTCCTACTTACTTTTGGTCTACACAAATGAAATCCCAGACCCCCTTAAAAAAAAACCTAAGACTAAAACCCTTTGGTTTGAATTCAAAATTTGTTGGGAGCAACTTGGTAGGAGTGCTTGACCCACTTTAGACTTATGTCTAATTTTATATTAAGGCTTGGTCATGTTTATTAACATGACCAAACCTTAATACAAAATTATACATAAGTCCTTAAATATTTTCCCTTTAGCATCCTTATTCTAACCTCACCTACAAATGGTTTTATAGGGTCCTTTTTGTTTCCTAAATAGGCCCCCTTTAATTAAAGATTAGCCTAAGTTTTAATCCTAAGACCCCTTCATGTTTGTTAATATGAATGGGACCTTATAGTTAAAGCTTAACCTAGGTCTTTATTAATCTTGGCTCCTAGCTTGGATTTTTCCTTGATTGCAGATCTAATGATCCTCGCTTCATCACAAGATCCAATCTAACAAAGTGAGTTGAAATTTTAAAAGTCAAAGCCCCAATAAATAAATACATGGAAAGCACTTATGCCAAGCTTCATTGATAAAGGGTCCCACTTATTAAATAGATCTAATCATGTGTGACTTCTTGGATCACCATCCAATGGTCTTAACTTCTCATGATCTAATGGGGCACGTTGAATCCAAGATCTTATGAAGCTCAATGAGGATGACATGTGACACCCTCACATCCAACCATAAGAACTTTAGAAATTTAAAATTGACATTCTCAGTCATGTCATTTGATGACCACAAGGATGTCTATAACATTAGTGAGACTGTCAAATTTAGCATAATCCAATTTTTTTGCCTAGACAAAAGGGACATGTCTTAAGTTTTTTTTAAAGGGGTTCACTTTAATATTTTAACTGAGACTGAGCATAACATAATTTAGTCTTAAGTTTGTCATGATTTTTAATATAATGAACTTAGGATTAAAAATTTAACCTAGGTCTTCATTTGATCCTCGAGACTAACTTAAACTCTATGCATATTGCAATATCCTATGGTTCTTGCCTAAATCTTACAATCTTGATCTGATGGAGTGAGAGCCTCAAAAAGAACCTAGGAGACCTAAGATCTTGACACATGGAAAGAAACTTGAGGATTAGAGATCAATGGTGTGATAATATGCCATGTGGCATAAAAATAAAGCTTGGTACTTTTAACGACTAATGAGGTGAAGTAACCATGATAATGATCAATGGTTCATGCTAAATCCTTAGATCTTGATCCAATGAAGTGAAACAAAAGGCAAAAGTTTAAAGGCTAATGACTAGTTATCATTGAGGCATTTATGAAAATGTCATGAAAATATGCCAAATAGATGCCACATAAGATCTACATGAGCAAAAGACAACAAAACTTAGATTGTGTCCATATGGAAATGCAAAGGTATAAAAGCACAAGTCTTAATCAGACCTAAAGACAAGAATGAGCCCAAGTTCAAATTTCCTCCACCATTAAAGCTCCAAGAAAACCTAAAAATTATCATAAAGTAGGAAAATTATGATCAGTCAAATCATAGTTAAGCCAAAGCAATTCCAAGTGTGAGGTAAGAAAATTCAAAGACTTATATGAATATTAGTGCTAAATATTCTAAAAGTTTAGGAAGCATGGAAATAGGAAGGCAACAATGGAGGGAGGAAATAGAGCTTTACTTATCTACAGACCACTTAGGTAGGGTTTTCAAAGACATAAAGCTAGATGTCTTAACATTGAACAATGGGTGTAAAAATTCGTTTGAACTCTTATTTGCCATAGATGAGATGCAACCCCTCACTCAAAATGAAAGGAGAATTGAAGTAGTTAACACCAAGTATAATGACCTAGTCACTATACAAGTAGTTGGCCTTCATCATACAACTACTAAACCTGAGGTACTCTATTATATCAATGTACTTGATCTAATTTTCATAGACTATAGAATAAATGATGACTGGATTATGCATGATGGAACATCCAAAAGGATTGCATATGTTACCCTTGTAGCATTTTAAGGTTACTACAAACTCCCATGATACCATGTCGATTTTCCCTAAATAAAGAATTAAACCACCCAAAATGACCTTGACAGTATCCTCAAACTATGGCTCAACTAGGGAAATCATGTGTTTAGAGACTACCAAGGAAGAATCCTAATTTCCTAATTTAGGGAAGGAATGAGGGTTTTTATGACCTTATTGAATAGGATTTTTGGAGTTACCATAACCACATATGTCGATCCCACCTGGGTCTCTTATGTGCATTTCTTGGTAAATTAACAACTCACCCCTCCTATAGGAGACATGATAAGTATTCACTTAGGGCACCAATTTACCACCATTAAAAGAAATACCAATAAATATTTCTTTATGATGTCTTATTTTCTTGATGATTTACTTGCTTCCACCTAATTTCCTAACATAAAAAACTAGTTTCTTAGAAGTAGAATCATTGTATCCTATCATTACTCAAATCTACATATTTTTAAATACATAAACCATATGCAATTCATAGGTTATTGAATTTATCCCACTTTGGTAGAAGCTATCATTGGATTCCCCTATGCCTATAATGCACCCCCTAATCAAAATATATGTGGAGATGATAGGAGATATATGGTCTTATCCTGACTGCACTATAATTAAAATTGAGGGAACCATGTCCTCACCATTCAGATTGCCTATATATGTAACAATCAAGCTAGTTGAACAAGAAATCACCTCCTATTTCACCAATGGAGCTAATGGAGTATGCAAGGAAAAGAAGATGGGTCTCGTCCACCCATTTCCCTTGATAATAGGCAGGACCACATTGCAAGATTTGAAATGAGCAGATTTCATGTCTATGTAGAGAGGAACCTTTGGTTTCCAAATGGATGATTTCAGGATGTGGGATCCTAAGGAGGTAGTGAAGAACCATTTGAAGGAAAATAAGTTGCCTAAATTGGTGTATGAAAATTATCTTGGGGTTTATGATCATGTATACACCAAGGCAAGCCGCTTTGAGGAAGTGCTAGCCTAAATCAAGGAGTGTAGTGCCAAGATGGAATGCAAATTGGTAAATGAATAAAAAACAATAGAGGACATTTGTAAAATACACCCTCTCCAATATAATTTGCTTCCTTTAAACTATAAAGCACCTTAGGGACCCCCTTAGATAGAATTACCACCACCCCAAGACCCTAGTAAAAAAATTTTATAAGAAAGACTAGGTGAGGTAGCCTCATCTTCAGACCCTCCATAAAGACCATCATCTTTGGTGGAATACGTGGACATGGTGGCTCTTAAGCCAAATGAGACAATTTAGGGTGTCTTTAAAGTGATTGTAGAGACCTATGGTTTAGAGGGAGAGGTAATAAATGAAGACCCTAGGATCTAGTTAGGAAAAGTTGGAGGAACCCATGATTAAGTAGAGGGGACATAAAAGGATAAAGGAAAAGAATCTATGTTGGACCTAGTCCCAACTACAAGTTAGAGAAAGAGGAAAACTGAGTTAGCCATTGTCCCTATCGGCTCCAAAAAGCCAAGACTTCCATTTGTGTATCCAACCAAGGACATAAATTTATTTAGCGATGAGTTCCCTATCCATGGGCTAGTCATTCTAGATTGGTTCATCTATGGGAAACTATAAAACATTCCTTCCATATCCAATTCATGGGCACTAACATAGAACATTATTATTGATGTGCATGAGGAGCTTAACCATGGATAATTGAAATGATGAAAGAGAAAGAAGACTAGTTGAAATAGTTGGGATTGGTGGTAAGAAAATAGATGTTCTAGGGGAATCTAATAGTGTAAAGGTTGAAATTCTAAAAACCAGTAGGTTCACATATCCTACCACTATAGTTCATTTCAATCTAGAGACCACAAGGATGGAAAAGATCACCACAAGAAAGGTTGTGGTGGGTATGGAAGAGTTCACATTTCAAAAAGTGGAGTCATTTGTTGGTTTAACTCCAGTAGGAAGACAATAATTGGGAGAGCATCCCATCCATAAAGAAGATGCAGAGAGCCTAGTTGGGTCTCAATCAGCATAGGCCATAGCAAAAATAAGAGAGATGAAACAAAGGATTGTCAACTTGGAAAGGAATAAGTAGATCCTAGAGACCCAAGCTATCCTCTTTGTGTCTGATGAGATGATAAATATGTTGAATGAATAATTTTTTGACATGTTTAAGGCCTTCATGTTGGGGATCAACCAACAATCTTGATTACAATGTGAAAGCAATTAAATGTGGAATTAAACCAAAAAGATAAGTAACTAGAATTAGATAATAGCAAACAATAAGAGATACAAGAAACCACCCTGAAAACTTGTATTAAACTCTTTACAGAAGGAATAAAATTGAAGAAACTTCTTTTCTTCCACACCTCTCTCAGATGTACAGATCTCTCTCTAGATCTCTTTCCCTCAAGAGCTCTCTCTCTCTCAATTACAATCAAATCCAACAACCTGGATTGATACACATATACAATCTTTTATTGTTCAATTCAACATTACCATAAGCTATGAAGAATTATCCCTATTATATAGAATTAGGGATCATGAGCAATGCAATTACAGCCATTAGATGAACCTCTTAATCAAGGGCTCAAAATAGTCTTAATAAAGATAGAGATGCAGACTTAAGACTAACACTTAATCCTATCATGCAAACATTCTATTTTGTCCACGGAAATAACATTCTGGATGCATAGGTGATTGACATCAGTCCCTGCCTATCTGCCTGTGACTGATGTTGACCGATCTATGACCAACGCCGACATCTCCTAGTTGACTCTTGACCGACGTCGATCACTCCTGACCAACGCCGATGATTGTGTAAATCTTGAAACTTTGCAAACTCGCTCATTTGGTGAAGCTTTTAGCTCCACACCTTAACAATCTCCCACTTGGAGATAAACAGATGCACCAGTACCTGTACAATAACATGTTCTAGCTCTTCCATCTTTAAACTCAATCATGAAGACCTACAAAAGTTGAATGAAGATTCAACTTCTCCTTTGTTACCGGCTTGGTTAACATATCAACAAGGTTCTTATCTATATGGATCTTCTCCAGCTTCAACTCACCATCCTCCAATACCTGTCTTATGAAGTGGTACCTAAGCTGTATATGCTTTGTTCTTGAATGAAAGGCTGAATTCTTAGCCAAATGAATTGCACTCTAACTATCACTATATAATCTGCAACTCTCTTGCTCCTTTCCTAGCTCTTCCATGAACCGTGTCATCCATATCATCTCTTTGCTAGCCTCTATGACTGTAATATATTCTACTTCTGTAGTTGACAAGGCAACAACCTTCTACAACTTGATATCCAGCTAACTGCCGTTCCACCAACAGTGAAAACATATCCTGTGGTGCTTCTCCTACCATCCAAATCACCTGCCATATCTGAATCTACATAACCATGTAGAGAAGTATCTAAACCTCCATAGCACAAATGCCTACTGCTGGTCCCTCTCAGATATCTAAGAATCCACTGAACTGCTTTCCAGTGTTCCTTTCCTAGATTGGCCATATACTTACAACTCCCACTGCTTGGGCAATATCCAGTCTAGTACATACCATTGCGTACATTAAACTCCCTACTACAGAAGCATATGGAACTCTAATCATGTAATCTACCTCATCATTTGAA
The DNA here is from genome assembly GCA_037957365.1 of Torreya grandis. Lineage (NCBI taxonomy): Eukaryota > Viridiplantae > Streptophyta > Pinopsida > Cupressales > Taxaceae > Torreya > Torreya grandis. The sequence goes on along the minus strand of JARHVA010001141.1, from coordinate 505,306 downwards.
TTAGGACACTGTTCTTTACTCAATTAAAAATGTCCAGCCAAAGGTGTGCTTACCGGTTTTACACCCTACATATTGAACCATTTCAACACCTTGTTCACATAATCCTCTTGAGACAAAATCAACCTATGATTTTTCCTATCTCTCTTAATATTCATGCCAAGGATTTTCTTTGCTGCTCCTAAATACTTCATGGTAAATGTGTGAGCTAATTTCACTTTAAGCTCAGAGATATCATGTATGTGTGAACTTGCAACCAGCATATCATCTACATACAACAACAAGATAATATATCTACCATTATCCAATCTCTTAAAATAAACATGTCAGGAATCTAGAATAACAAACATGCTCTGATCCCACTTGTTAGGATGCAAAACCGAAAACATACAATTGATTACCAAACTTCAAGCAACTTAAAATGCGGAAATAAACCAGATTCACCAAGTAACTAGAATTCAGAATAACACAGCATATGAGAGACAATACACAACTTGTATTAACACTTTATACAGAAAAGAATACAATAAAGAAGATGCCACTTCTTCTCCACCACCTTACAGAGGTTTCCCACACCTCAAGTGAATAGTAATTCTTCTCCCCAAAGCTCTCCCTCTCACAGGTCACAACACCCAACTCAAATACAGAGTTGATGTTCACCTCCCATGCTCCACGCATAACACAAGTGCTCCACGCACTCCACAAGCACTCCACGTGCTCCACAAGTACTCAAGGTACTTCAAGTAGATCTCCCATGAACCTGCAATAACCTGCACTTCAACAGACCATACTTATGGAAGGAACTCCCTTGCCTTCCTCTCTTGCTCTATCCGAGTACACACCTGTACTCCAAGTAGATCCTGCCTGATACTGCTCCCTGTTGTGTTGCTGTCTATATGACCTTGCACACCTGCAAATCAAACAATGGTTCTGATCACCTGTGAACCTCGACCTTGCACACACATACACCTGCAGATCAATGATCTTACTTACCATGTAGATCTCCTATATAGGCCATGCAACTATGACCAAGATCCTACACTCCTGAAGAACCCAGCTGGCTCTCCAATCCAACACCAACACACCTGGTACTGTGGCACTAGGAGGAATGCACCATTGCTCTACCTCACACACAGAAGGAGCTTATAATTATGCTCTCTTACTCCCTAGCACTCTTTTCCAATACAACCATGAGTCTATTATATAGATCTCATCCAAACAATAATTAGACATCTAATTACAATAATTAGATCCGCAGCTCTCAGTCTAAAAATAGATCTCTTCATGCAAACACTTGGTTCGTTAGCTAACTGCTCGTAAATAGCTCGCAGTCGAACCACACAGGCGACCGACGTCGGTCCCTGTCTGCCTGGGGGTCGCCGACGCCAGCCGATCTCTGACCGACGTCGGTTGCCTTCCTGCCCTATCCTGCCGACGTCGGTTGGCCTGACCGACGCCGGTGTCTCTGACACTCAGCAACTCTCCTGCAACCTCCTCTCCTGTTTGCATCAGTGAAGCTTTTAGCTCCACAATCCTAACAATCTCCCACTTGGAGATAAATAGCTGCACTGTACCTGTACCTGTACTCTGTCTAATCTATTTCCTGGTTTGTATCCCTCTTCAAGCTCCCGCCTGAAGACAACACACCACACAACCTGTGATGTACCTCCTGTCATCCGAGTACCCTGCCACATCCGAACCTACAACACCATGTAGTGAAGTCCTGACCCTGCATAGCAACACCTGCTGCCGGTCCCTCTCAGAAAACCTGAGAACCCACTTCCTCGAATTGGCTCCTAACTCTGACAGCTCCCACTGCATGGGAATACTCAGGTCTATACCAGACCTCATGTGATTTTGGACACTGTACCTGTCCAGCCCTTAGTGTGCTCCGGCTCTGCATCCTGAACCTCGCCAACACCTGATTCATATCAGCTCCCACTTGAGACAAAATCACCCTGTGATCTCCATGCCTCCCATGTCAAAGAATTCCGCTGCTCCAAACTCCTCATGACATGCCACTGAACTAATCTTACCCTTAGCTCAGCAAAACCCTGTATGTACAAACCTGCTATAGCAAAACATACCGTCCACATACAGTAATAGAATGATGTCATGACCATCATCCTCCTGGTAAGTCAAACCACAGTAGTTACCCTGACATTGACTGAAGCTATGCTTCGTCCTCCACCTGTCAAAACCTGGTACCACTATCCTGCAGCTCCTCAAGACCATATGCCTGGTCTTCCGTCTCACGTATCCGTTCTCTCTATTCTTCTACTAAGGAATCCATTCATCTCTGTGCTTTCATCCAGCTGGCAAACCTACCAAGACTCCCGTCTGGTTCTGCATCATAATCCTGCCTAGCTCACACCTGTTTCCTGGATCCTTCTTGCTTTACAATCAGCAACAAGTATGAAGAAGAGGAACACGAATTTGAGGGCCTACTTACGCCTTCAGTCCTCCGTATGGGTGTTTGAGACTCCTTGACAGCTTGCTGTCCACCCAAAATTCGTTACAGTGACCGACCTCGGTCACTCCACAGTCTGCATCCGACCGACGTCGGTTCCATGCGTCTGTACCTGACTACCAACCTGCCAGCGCTGGTGTCCCTACTGCTGATGTCGGTCCTCCTGACCGACATCGGTCTTACATACTGCCGACGTCGGTCCCATGACCGACGCCGGTCTTACCCTGCCTGACACTGCCGGCTTCGGTCTGCACATGACCGACATCGGCACCTGTCTATTCGACGCCGGTTCCTCATGACCGACGCCGGTACCTGTGTTCGCCTGTGAGTGATGACTTTTTACCCGCGAGCTCCTTTGGATCAATCTCCATGTCCAAACTGCCCTGCTCAGATGTATCCAACCTCATCCACTGAACTCTGTCCGCCATCTCCTCCAAGAACACCAAGGCTTTCCAGTTCTTAAGCCTATCAAATATATCTGTCTTCCGCTTAAGAACATGCATCTCCTTCCTGCTCATGTGACCAAGCCTACGAAGCCACGTCTCCGCAACAGAAGAAGAATCAGTAATATAAACGAGTAGATAAAGAATACCTATTTTCTTACCACCAGCTAATTCAAGTGCTACCGCTGTGAGAGTTCTTGTGCATCTCTCATCACCCAATCTTTCTGAAGAAATTAGCCATATCTCCAAACTTGGGACCTGCATGACCTTCATCAACATCTGTGTGTTGGCCGCCTGCAATTTCAGCTTCACTTCCCCTTTGCCAATTCTTTGGCAAGGCTTACCAGCTCCTCTACCTGGGGCTGCATGGAAAGAGGCAACCGAATCTTTTATCCAAGATTTAACTTTATCCAAGAAACCTGCAAACACATCCTGTGCAACAACACCTGCAACATCTATATCTTCAGTTTCTTCATGCTGATCTATTACCAACCAACAATGTTCTTTTACCTGCTCTTTCTTTCCATCAGACCGTGAGTAACCGTCTGTGCTTTTCAACTCCTCCATTCTTAGCTTACTTTGATCTGCCGTTGCTCTACTCCCACTCAATCAGAAACCCTTGAGAGTGCCCTGTAATCAAAACACAACCTGCTTCCTGCAACCTTAGCTCTGATACCACTTGTCAGGAATCTAGAACAACAAACATGCTCTGATCCCACTTGTTAGGATGCAAAACCGGAAACATATAATTGATTACCAAACTTCAAGCAACTTAAAATGTGGAAATAAACCAGATTCACCAAGTAACTAGAATTCAGAATAACACAGCATATGAGAGACAATACACAACTTGTATTAACACTTTATACAGAAAAGAATACAATAAAGAAGATGCCACTTCTTCTCCACCACCTTACAGAGGTTTCCCACACCTCAAGTGAACAGTAATTCTTCTCCCCAAAGCTCTCCCTCTCACAGGTCACAACACCCAACTCAAATACAGAGTTGATGTTCACCTCCCATGCTCCACGCATAACACAAGTGCTCCACGCACTCCACAAGCACTCCACGTGCTCCACAAGTACTCAAGGTACTTCAAGTAGATCTCCCATGAACCTGCAATAACCTGCACTTCAACAGACCATACTTATGGAAGGAACTCCCTTGCCTTCCTCTCTTGCTCTATCCGAGTACACACCTGTACTCCAAGTAGATCCTGCCTGATACTGCTCCCTGTTGTGTTGCTGTCTATATGACCTTGCACACCTGCAAATCAAACAATGGTTCTGATCACCTGTGAACCTCGACCTTGCACACACATACACCTGCAGATCAATGATCTTACTTACCATGTAGATCTCCTATATAGGCCATGCAACTATGACCAAGATCCTACACTCCTGAAGAACCCAGCTGGCTCTCCAATCCAGCACCAACACACCTGGTACTGTGGCACTAGGAGGAATGCACCATTGCTCTACCTCACACACAGAAGGAGCTTATAATTATGCTCTCTTACTCCCTAGCACTCTTTTCCAATACAACCATGAGTCTATTATATAGATCTCATCCAAACAATAATTAGACATCTAATTACAATAATTAGATCCGCAGCTCTCAGTCTAAAAATAGATCTCTTCATGCAAACACTTGGTTCGTTAGCTAACTGCCCGTAAATAGCTCGCAGTCGAACCACACAGGTGACCGACGTCGGTCCCTGTCTGCCTGGGGGTCGCCGACGCCGGCCGATCTCTGACCGACGTCGGTTGCCTTCCTGCCCTATCCTGCCGACGTCGGTTGGCCTGACCGACGCCGGTGTCTCTGACACTCAGCAACTCTCCTGCAACCTCCTCTCCTGTTTGCATCAGTGAAGCTTTTAGCTCCACAATCCTAACAAAACACAATGGTCAAATTGACATCTACTGTAGCCATGCTCAGTCATAAACCTGTCAAATCTCAAATACCACTGTCTAGGAGCTTGCTTGATGCCATACAAGCTTTTCTTCAATCTGCACACTAGCTTCTCCTTACCTTTGACCTCAAATTCTTTTGGCCGATCCATATATATTTCTTCATCCAAATCTCCATGAAGAAACACTGTCTTAACATCAAGCTTCTCAAGATGCAAATCCTCAATAGCAGCTAAAGATAATATAGTCCGTATAGAAGTCATTTTAACTATAGGAGAAAAAATCTCACCAACATCAATACCTAGTTTTTGTGCAAATCCTTTCACTACCAACCTGGCCTTATATCTCATCTATCCATTCTCACCTTCCTTCAATCTGTAGATCCATCTATTCTTCAGTGTCTTCTTTCCTGCTAGCAACTCAACCAAATCCCATGTTTGGTTCTCTTTCAAGGAATCAATCTCCTCATTCATGCCTAGCTCCCACTGATTCTTGGATTCCACCTATATTGCTTCATCAAAACTCTCTGGTTCTCCACCATCAATAAGCAATAAATAGAATAATGAAGGGGAATATCGAATTAGAGGTTTACTTACCCTTTTTGACCTCCTGATGGGCATTTGAGACTCATTCACAACACGCTATCCACCCAAATTCTCTGATAGTGACCGACCTCGGTCACCTCCAGGCCTGTTACTGGCTGACGTTGATTCTCCCTGACCGATGTCAGTTCCTTTCTGGCTGACATCGGTCACTATCTGACTGACATCGATTCCTATATTGCCAACGTCTGTTCCTACTTGACTAATGTCAGTCTCTATGTTTTCCTATCTATGATTAATTTTTCCCACGAGCTCATTTTGGACTGTCACCTCATCTAATTCTCCATTGCTCTACCCAGATTGATTTAGCTTCTTGAGCTGATCACTATACATCACTTTTTCATTGAAAACAACATCATGGCTCCTAATTATCTTGTTAGTTCCTAGATTCCAAAACTTGAATCCGAAATCATTAGAGCCATAGCCAATAAATGTGCACCTCATAGACTTAGCATCCAGCTTCTTTCTATTTTCCTTATCAATGTGTACAAAGGCTTCACAACCAAAAACTTTGAGAAATGAGAGATCTACCTTTTTACCTATCCATGCCTCTTCTAGAATTCCACCATCCAGAGTTGTAGAGGGTCCTCTGTTAATTAGGTACACTGCAATATCCACAGCTTCTACCCAAAACTCTAAGGGCAAACCAGCATGCAATCTCATACACTGTGCACACTCCATTACTATTATATTCATCCTTTTAGTAACTCCATTTTTCTGAGGTGTCCTTGGAACCGTCTTTTGCCTACGTATTCCATGCATATAACAATACCAGTTGAACTTGTGGCTATAGAACTCACCACCATTGTCAGATCTCAGGCACTTCAATCTCCTGCCTATTTCATTCTCAACCATAGCTTTCCAAATCTTAAATGTGTCAAAAACATCAGATTTCTTCTTAATACAATAGACCCATACCTTTCTTGTAGCATCATCAATGAAAGAGACAAAGTACTGTGATCCTTTAATAGAAGCAACCTGAGCTGGTCCCCACACGTCTATGTGAACAAGCTGCAATTTGTGTTTCTTCTTTGTTGATCCAGTCTTGAGAAAACTCACTCTCTTCTATTTCCCAAAAACATAGTGCTCACAAAAATCTAGATCTATGCTTTTCAAATCTGAAAGCTTACCTTTTGACTTAAGACTAGACATTCCCTTCTCACTCATGTGGCCGAGCCTAGAGTGCCACAACTTTGCATCCACATCTAAAGTAGATAATACAAAAAGAGAATTATCAGTAATAAAATTACATAAATAGAGAGTTCCTACTCTATTACCTTTGGCCAATACAAGTGCACCCTTGGTCACCTTCCAAGATTCAACTATGAGAGTTACTGTACAACCCTCATCCCCTAACTTTCCTACAAAAATCAAATTCCTCTTCAGGTTGGGAACATGCATGACATCTCTCAACACCCATGTGTTGCCATTCTGCATTTTCAGCTGCACTTTTCCTTTGCCAACAATTTTACAAGGCTCATCATCCCCTAAATAAACTATTCCAAAATCTCCATGGACATAGTCACTAAAATATTCTCTATTAGGGGTAGCATGAAAAGAGGCACCAGAATCTAAAACCCAAGATTCTATATTATTATGTAAAGAGAATATAAGAGCATCTTTTGCAATACCTACAACTTTTGCTTCTTCTTTACCTTCATGCTGATTGTCTTCTTTAGGCTTTGACCAACACTCTTTGCTTATGTGCCCCATCTTTCCACAATTCCAGCATTGTGGCTTCCTGCCATTTCTGGATTTGGATCTACCTCTCACCTTTGACTTAGACCTTGATCTCCCTTTTTTGCTCTTCTCTTTTTGCCTTCCCCTGCTCTCAAAACTTAAAGCATTCCCTGATGTTTCCTCTGTGCTTTTCCTGCGAATTTCTTCATTCAAGATTACACTAACAACATCCTCTACTTTTAAAATATTTAAAGCAGATGCAGTATTACTAACTGCCATTACCAAGCTATGCTAGCTTTCAGGAAAAGAACATAATATTAAAAGAGCCTTAATTTCATCATCAAACACTATTTTGACTGAATTTAATTGATTTACAATTCCATGGAAATCATTAAGATGATTAGATATAGATCCACCTTCTTGCATTTGCAAATTAAATAACTACTTCATAAGATATACCTTATTTGAAGCTGAGGGTTTTTCATATAAATTTGTTAAATTAGTCATCAACTCTACTATTGTCTTTGCCTATGATAAATTAGATATCACAGTAGATGCCAGACTCAATCTTATAGATCCAAGAGCCTTTCTATCAAGAACTTCCCATTCTTCATCATCCATGTCTTTGGGCTTCTTTGAAACCCCACCTAACGGTAAGTATAGATCTTTCTATAAGCATTGAGAGCACCTATGGTATACTTAGAGGCATCAAAAATAGGTTTGAGGGGGACATGCATCATTTTGGCAGGCTCTCAGAGATGATAAAGTGGTTCTTTAGATATAAGTAATGTGATCATTATTAGTTTCATCATCATGTAGGTCTAAGGGGGACACACATCATTCTCATGAGCTCTTCTTCATTCTTATACCACTTGTCATTCTTGGAAGGGGCTTGGATAGCTAGGTACCATCAAACCTTGATAAAAAAGATTAGGTGCATCCATGTGTCCATTTTATAGGCCCTTGTGAGCTTTGGAGCATATATAATGTGGTGTTGACATGCATCAATCATGAATGAACCTTCAAGGACATACATCACTTTGGAAGGTTGTTCAGATTTAGATGGTTGCACTTGGGATACATGGAAATATCTCATGAGGTTCTTCATTTTAGTAGGACACATGGTGGCTTGGATTGATTGGGTTTGCCCAAATGGACTATGATCTTGACATATAGCCTATGTATTTTAATTCTAATGGATAACTCTTTCATGAGCTCTGGGGATGCTACTATATGGCTCATAAGCTTCATATATTCATTTCAAGTGTCATGCACAGAGCATATTTCTTTTAACCAATGGCACAACTAGGAGTTCTAACAAGAAGATTTAGAGATTTAGATAAGCACCATGGTGAAATATGGCATACTATGGAATGAGTATTCTTTTGTAATCCTTTCTATAATTTAACATCCCATGAGGAGTCATAAACTACTACCTTTAAATTAACATCCCATGAAGTCATATGAGAAGCTAAGTTAGACTTTTGAAAATATGAAATACCCATTTGAAGCAAATTAAAATATGTTTAAAGAAAAATTTGTAGACAAATGCTTTAAGTAAAGTGCAAAGGGTTAGTGTAGTGAGATCCCATGAAGCTAGTCATGTTCATGTTGATTGAATAGCCAAGTAGAGCATCCTTGTTGAAGCCTGTCTGTATTTCAAGATGAATATCTAACCAAGAGTTGTTTGGAAATATTAAATCGAACATTTTACACAACTGAAAGACTTATAAAACTTAGCTCTTAGGTATTTTTTTAAAAATCAAGATAGGAGGGTGCCCATTCTAGGAATAGGGGGTAGTTGAGCATCAATACACTTATTTACATAGGACATTATTTTCAATCATTAGTGTTTTCATTTATGTTGACTTAAGTTTACTTGACTTGCCTTAAATTTTAAATAAAATTATTTACAATCATTTGTGGTTTTCTTTATTCTTAACTTAACTTACTTAACTTGTCTTACATTTTGAATAACATTCATTGTAATAATTTATATATCTACATGTTTTATATAAGATAATTTATATAGTCTTACATGAGATGACATCATTTTTTAAACATATCATTGTTTGATTATATATTTTTTTCATATTATTACTTTGGATATTTAACTTTTGTCATTCTATATTTTATTCCTTTTTACCATGCATTTGCTCACATTTTATAGAAAATAATAAAACATACACCATAATATAAACATTTTCCCATAGCATGATATTTAAGCATGAATGAATTCTTTGAGTAAAATAACTAATACACCATAGTCATACATGTAGATAAAAATGAGTCTAAAAAATATATCTTTATAATAAAATGGCTCAATTTTCAACATAAATGCATCCCAATACATCATAGTACATCAAAAATACATGAGTACAAGATAAGATCTAGGCCTATGGTCCACCATGACCACCCTCAAGATGGTGAATGCCATACTCATTATGGTGTCTCTAGATCAATCATCTTGAAAAATCCATTATAATGTCTAAATCTATTTATGTATACCCTTGACATGACCCTATAGTTGAGCACCTATGCCTTTAAATATCCAACCTACCTAGTATTATCCATATGGGTGGCACTCTTTCTGGATAATGCCTACCATGTTTTTGAATCTCATCCACACATCCCTATTAGTAGTACCACCTGATCATCATCTCTATCTAATTTATGAAACTCCTTGGTACCATCTAATACCAGCTAATATGTGCTTTATCTACCATTGCCACATGATCATGCATCCTCGTGGTGTCATGTTGAGGAATCACAAGGTCAAATATCTCATGGTGGATAGCCTCCACCAAAGTCCTCCATTTGTATCCTCTACTATCACATCTATAAAATGTAAACCAAATCAAACTAAAATTATATATATATATATATATATATATATATATATATATATATATATCTCACTAGTCATATAGATACTAAAATATGATTATATATAGAATCTCAATCTTGTACACTTGAAAAATACCAATAAGGGCTCTACCCATTAGTTTTATATCTTCTTGTTACCAAAAGTCTCACATTTACCATATCACTATGCCTAACTACTTATACTATGGATTGACCCTATCATTATAATGACCTAAATCACATTTACACTAAATAAAGTTTTAAAATATGATTTATATCTTTCACTATTAGTTAAAGACTTTTAGCAGTTTTCTATCTTCTAGGTACCATCCATGTAAG